>PVJC01017430.1:0-32611 GCA_004026665.1 Murina feae | reverse complement strand
ATTGAGCATATTGGTTCGGGTCGATTTCTGGGTTCTCTATTCTATTCCATTGATCTATATGTCTATTCTTGTGCCAGTACCAGGCAGTTTTGAGAACAGTGGCTTTATAATACAGCTTGATATCTGGTATTGAGATCCCTCCTACTTTGTTCTTCTTTCTCAGGATCGCTGCAGCTATTCGGGGTCTTTTTTATATTCCAGATGAATTTTTGGAGAGTTCGTTCTAGGTCTGTAAAATACTCCGTTGGTATTTTAATGGGGATTGCGTTGAATTTATAGATTGCTTTGGGTAGTATTGACATTTTAATGATATTGATTCTACCAATCCATGAACATGGTATGTTCTTCCATCTGTTTATGTCTTCCTCTATCTCTTTTTTCAATGTCCTGTAGTTTTCTGAGTAGAGGTCTTTTATCTCTTTAGTTAAATTTATTCCTAGGTATCTTAGTTTTTTTGGTGTGATGGTAAATGGGATTGTTTTTTTAGTCTTTCTTTCTGTACATTCATTATTGGTGTACAAAAATGCCATAGATTTTTTGGCGTTAATTTTGTATCCTGCTACATTGCCAAATTCATTTATTAAGTCTAATAATTTTTTGATGGAGTCTAGGATTTTTTATGTACAATATCATGTCATCTGCGAATAAGGAGAGTTTTACTTCTTCTTTTCCAATTTGGATGCCTTTTATGTCTTCTTCTTGTCTAATCGCAATGGCTAATACTTCCAGTACTATGTCAAACAGGAGTGGTGAGAGTGGGCAACCCTGTCTTGTTCCTGTTTTAAGATGAAATGGTTTTAGTTTTTGCCCGTTGAGTAAAAATCATACGTTATTTTAAATTCAGATGTTCACATAGGGTTTTTAAGCAGGACTTTGCTTTAGAATTCCTTTCATTGAAAGGACTATCATTTCAAATGTCCCTTTTTTGTTTGTGGGGTGAAACACTGGTCTGTGAGGTGCGGCATTGTAAAGTTCTGGTCGTTGAAAATGCTTTAAAGGTGACCTGATTAAGTTCTAAACTGTAAACATAAAATCTCTGACTTTACAAAATTCAACTTTGGGTTGTAAATTTAGAACTCGATCAGGTGATTCATGTGTCATGTTTTTTAACTGTAGTCACTCTAATTCTCTCTGAGCACACATCAAAGCAAATTACTTCCAAACGTTAAGCCAAGGTATTTGCTTTCAGTATCCTTCTTCCCCACCAGCATCAGGAATGGGCATTGTAATACTCTGCCTTCTGTCCATAGCGTTAGATTCATGGATTCCTATTTCCTTAATTCTAAATTTCCCTCACCCCAATTATTAAGCAAAGCCATTTAGATTTTCATCAGCTTTCATCTTCAAACTTATTTGCCAAAGCCCAAGATAGTGCTCAGCAAACAAGGGCTTGATGCTACCAGCAACCCTTTCTTAAAATTCAGTGGTGGTTGTAAATGAAATTTTCCCCCTGTTACACATGTACCCTGAATGAGTGGATATGATGGCTCATGTCTATGTTACTAGCTACTTAAGTGGCAGAAACTGTAAAATTGCTGAGCTCAAGGGTTTTGGCCCGCAGTATGCTCACTCTAAATTTAGCAAGCTTATGCCATGGAACCATAGCCTCCTCATTCAGCAGGGGGAAAAAATGCTTCAACTCAACCATGAAAACCTTGATGAGCTATTTATTTTTAAAACCACTTCTTTAAAAGTAATAATTTGTTTTCAATTTATATGTTAAATTACTTTTTCATTTTATAACACTTATTTTGGGAATTTATATGCTACCAATTTATAATGGGATATTATCAATGATTTATACATATATATTTGTTAATGTGTATTGTAATTGATGTTTTATAATGTAATTATAATTTTTTGTATTTGGTTTATATTTTATATTTCTATATTGGTGCCTCATATAATCATATTATATTTTGTATTTGATTTACAATATATTATATATGTTTTAAAATTATATTTAATTTAGCTGATTTTTATTTGTATATTCTGGGTACGTTTGTGTCAAATTAGTAGTATTAATATTGGTATTTTGGTGTTATAGAAATGAACACACATATACACACACAAATACCCTTGTCATTCTTTGCCAGTATTGCAATTTACCAAGGGGTAAATCTGCCAGGATGGAGACAGAGCCAAACTCCCATGCTGGTTAAAGCACATGTTTGGAAATGACCAATGGGAAAAAAATGAGTATTTTAATGTGATTTTCTTTTCCAGGTGCCTTCAGATATCTCTTTGAATTCATATATAGATAAGTTCAAGAACTCCAGAAGGACCTAATAATTCCTACAAAATACAAACATTATCCACTGCCAGGTTTTATCCACCTTTTTGCAACTAAAGTGTTAGTCACTTGCTGAGAGAACAGTGAAAAGATTGCAGCTCAAATTGCACTTGTATATGTTGTCAACAGAAATATTTGGAGAAATTTTAAGAAAAAGAGCTGTATTCGGATACTAGAACTATCCAGTGGTAACATTCAAGTCTGTCAGAATGATCTATTTCATTTATCAGAAACAATAAAGCATGAATCTTTCTAAGAAAGAGAGAATTGACTTAGATAGGAGAATGATAATATAATAAAACAAGGGAATCCATAAATTGATTGAGCTTGGGTTTGCTGACATTTTTATTTTACTTTACCAATGGACTCTATTACTCCTGAGTATATTTATATCACAACAGCATTATTTATTACTACTACATTGTGAATATTAGTAATGGTTATCCTCATTTTACAAGACATGATATAAAACATAGAAGATAACATTATTCCTAAAAAAAAAAGGCTAAAATGAAAAATTGAGAATGATTTTTATCATTTACCACATCATGTGTATTTTCAACATTTAAATTAAGTTGAAAAGCATAATAACTTAGGAAATAATTAGGTAATTAATTAAATAATTAATCATTACCTATAATAATAGAAGTATAACCTGCTAATTAGACCAGATAGCTGAACGACCTTCCAGATGTCCTTCCAGACACCTTCCAGATGAAGCTGGGGCTGTGAGGACCAAGCCCCTTGCATGAATTTTGTGCATTGGGCCTCTAGTAAATCAATAATAAACAATGATATTAATGTCTGACACTTATTGAATGCTTCATATGTATCAGCACAGTTCTACGTACTTTTCATGGATCAGATCATTAAAGAGCCTGAACTTACAGCACTATTAATATCAGCATATTATGGATGAGGAAAGTGAGATACAGAGATATTCAAAAGGTTTAAAAATTGTTCATTGTTTTAATAGCTTATCATAACTGTGAATAACTGAATCAAAGCAATATGGTCACATTTTTCAATCATACTTCCTTAAGAAAATAATCCAGAACTCAGAGATCACTCCTGAAGATTTGAACAGGAAATGTATAAGATGTTATTTGCCCCCCCCCACACACACACGCACACACAGCACAAAGAAAGAAAGAAAAGAAGTAAATGTTCATTCACTTTGTTAAGGGGTGGTGCCTTTATTGGTCAAGGGCTCAGAATCACACTAACTCTCCACACCACTTTTTAATGCTGTCGCCAGCATCATTTTCTTGACATAGATTTGTACACGAAGGTGAGAGCCACGCCCCTGGAGATAACAGCTCAAATCCTTACAACTCTATGACTGAAGTTGTGATTGTCAATGTCAGGTCATGGGGTGGGGGGTACATTATGGATTTTTATTCTGAGGAATTTTAATTTCTTCCGAGAATTTACTTCCCTGCCTGTGTGGCAGCCCGGCTGACAGTGCTCTGAATTCTGGACAGAGGAATGTGAGAACCTAATCTTTCTCTGCACAACCTGCGGCCGATGTCCTGGTTTTCAGCCTCTGGCCTCATCACCTGAGGGAGGTGCATTAGGGAGAATTTCATGGAAGGAGTCAAACATTTAATATACAAAAAATAAAAATTCACTAGAATGGTATTTACATTTAACAAGCGTTATTAACTGGTTATAATTTTAGATCTTTAAGTTTTCAATTTTAAATAATTTTAGGAATACCAGCAAAGTTGCAAAACACAGCATAGTGCTCTTATATAGTTTTCTCCCAGCTTCCCCAAATGTTAACATATTACACACTTATAATACAATTAGCAAAACAAGAAATAGCATAAATACAATACCATTTCCCATTTGTATTGATCTGCTCAGACTGTCATAACAAAATGCCATAGGCTGGATGGCTTAAACAGAGACATTTATTTTCTGATGGTTTTGGAGTTGGGGAAGTCCATGGTCACAGTACCAGTTGTGTGGGTATCTGGGAGGGCTCTCCCCTCTAGTTTAAGGCTTCTGGTTTCTCACTGTGTGCTGACCTGTCCTTTCCCAAGGACATGTGTGCTTGCTGGTAGAGGAGGAGGAGTCAGAGGGAGAGCACACTCTGGCCTCTCTTATTATTTATTCACCAATCTATTGGGTCAGGGCCTCATTCTTATAACCTCATTTAATTCATTATTTCCTTACTCCGAGTTTAGCCAATCTGGAGGTTTGAGCTTCAACATGTGAAACTTAGGGGGACACATACATTTATCTTTATTGTTGAAAGTATTATAGATGCTCCTCTTCTTCCCCTCGTTGACTCCCCTCTCTCATACTCCTGTCCCATCCCAGGCCTTCACCCCACTATTGTCTGTGTCCATGGGTTATTCATATATGTACATAACTTCTTTGGTTGATCTCTTTAACCAAATGACCAATCCATGATAGCAAATTGCATTCAGTTGATTTTTCCTTAGTGGCGTTGAATCTGGAATAATTCCCATCATTTTTTTGCTTTTCATAACCTTAACACTTTCGAAGAATAATGATATGTTATTTTATAGAATATCCCTAGATTTGGGTTTGTCTGATGTTTTCTCATGGTTAGATTTTGGTTATGGCATGAATACCACCAAATTAATACTTGGTCCTTTTCAGAGTAAGATACAGGAGCTATGTTCAGTATTGTTAGTTCTGATGAAGTTAACTTTGATCATTTAATTAAGGTGATATGTGCCAGGTTTTTATATTATCACAATGCAGAGAAATACACTGAGGCTATGCAAAATGTCTTCTTTCTCATTATATTTTCATCTATAATTTCACCACCCATCAAGGCTTCTTCCCTGCAGTTATTACTAAGGTGATTGCCAATGGTGATTTTCTATTTCTATCACTCCTAGTAAGATTTTTACTGTAAGGAGGAGCTGCCCTTGCCCTTGTATTCATTTATTCAATTGTTCATTTACATCAATCTATGTTTATGGATAGTCATTCAATTTTGTGAATTATAATGAATTACTGCCATTATTGTAACTCAAATTGTTCAAATTTGGCCACAGGAACCCCTTTCAAGTTGATTTCCTATGTCCTTGAAACTTACCCTCAGGATTAAAAACAGAAAAAATAGACTTTAGAGCTCTAACTGGTTTTGTATAGTGGATAGAGCATCGGCCTGCGGATTGAAAGGTCCCAGATTCAATTCAGGTCAAGGGCAGGTACCTCAGTTGCAGGCCCTGGTTGGGGCATGAAGGAAGCAACCCACCAATGTATCCTTTTCACATAGGTGTTTCTCTCTGTCTCTGTGTCTCCCTCTCCTTTTCACTGTCTCTAAAAATCAATGGGAAAAAATATCTTTGGGTGACGATTTAAAAAATAAAAAAATAGATTTTAGAACAGTTTTACATTTATGTAAAGACTAAGGTAGAGTTACCACATATCCTATACTGTTTTCTCCCTTAACATCTTACATTGGTATAGTAAAGACCCCCCTAAATTAAATGGACACATGAGTGCTCATATGCCCAAGGCACTGTGCTAAATGCTCTAAACAATAATCAAAGCCATGATGCCTTTTGCTTCTAAATCTACTGATTGCAGCCTTTGCCATGTACTGCAGTCTAAGCAGAGTCAAAATTCCACATGCCCCACCTTTTTAGAAAGGTATCACCAAAACCTAAAGTCTCCTGCCCTGGCCATGACAGAAGCTTCAGTTGCCATATAATTTTATGAACTCCCAATTTCACTCTGTCTCTCAAATATTCAGCTCATACACCATATTTAGATGTCCAAAGTCACCAATACAGGGGTGGGCAAGTAGATTTACAATTGTTTGTATGGAAAAAAATAATACAAATAAATAATGCAATGATTATTTGATAACCCAAGAATAAACTCCTGTACTCACAACTGTAAACCTACTTTTGCAGGTTGGATATATCATTTTTGATATACTGCTGTATATATCACTTCTGTACTCACAACTCCTGTACTCACAACTGTAAACCTACTTTTGCAGGTTGTATATATCATTTTTGATATACTGCTGTATATATCACTTCTCTTCCACACTTGAATTCTGAAAAAATTGATACATCAAAGAAATAAATGAAGAAATGGAAAATCAAAACATCACTTTTATTTTATTTATAAAATTTAAGTCAAAAGATGCATGTTATAACTGCAGGCATAAGACTTTCTGGTTCTAACTGCCAAAGTTAAATACTTGTCTGCCAATCACAGGAGGTGAGGGTATACATAATCATCTCTTTCATGAGTTGTTTCCTTTTCCATCATATCAGGAAGCAACAGAAGACACTTACAGAACTAGGTTTGTTTGGTTCATTAGAAACAGAAAGGGTTAGAAAAGAGGAATAGATACCTATTCCTTATGATAACTTTCCACCTGGCATAAGCTTCAGTGACCAAGGATGAAAAGTCCCTCAAAAGGCTTGGTTTGCTGGGCCAGCATGACTCAGTGGTTGAGCACTGACCTATGAACCAGGAGGTCACAGTTTGATTCCTGGTCAGGGCACATGCCTGGGTTTTGGTCTCAATCCCCCGTGTGGGGAGTTCAGGAGGCAGCTGATCAATGATTCTCTCTCATCGTTGATGTTTCTATCTCTTTCTCCTTCTCCCTTCCTCTCTGAAGTCAATAAAAAAATTAAAAGAACAAAAACAAAACAAAAGAAAAACCATGGCTTGATGTTAAATCTACCCCCACTCATTGTGAGTCAGTTATACTCTATAACACTGGCTGCAACAAACTGACAAGATCAAAAGGCTTATGCTAGAGCAGTGTCCTCTATGCTTAAAGCCACATGTCTGACTGCCAGAAACTTCATCTCTACATGTTATCTTTCCTCTGCAAAATTTCACTTCCTGCTGTTCCTCAAGCACTAGATATTGATATTAGAGGTCAATACACAACATTCCTCCTTCCTACCCCACTCCCTCAAATTCTTAAGTAATACTATCTAATAAAAGAGTAATATGCAAATTAGGTGTCAAACCATCAAAAAGATGGCCGCTCCCATAGCCACAAGATGGCGGCACCCAGTCCAGCTCAGCCCCGCCACTGAAGTGGTCAGGCCTGTTAGCCAGGCAGGTGGCTGAGAGGGGGCCCAAGAGGCAGAACAGGTGATCAGAGGGGGCTGGAGGTGCCCTGTCCAGGCCAGAGGCCTTCACCAGAGGCCTCAGGCATGGGCAAGGGCAGAGCCAGTGATTGGAGGGGTGTGAGGGTTCCCTAGCCAGGCATAAGGCCTGGGCCAGAGGCCTCAGGCCTGGGCAGGGGCAAGGCTGGGGAGATTGCAGGGGCCTGGGCTCCACAGAGCCAGTGATCAGAGGGGTAGGGGCAGAGCCTAAAACGGTCTGGGCACTGGTGGAGCCAGCAAAGCAGGGGTTTGGGGGTCTCCTGTCCAGGCCTGCAGCCTTGGCCAGAGGCTGCAGTGGGGCAAGAGCAGGGACAGTGATCTCAGGGCCTTGGCAGGGGCAAAGCCGGTGATCAGAGGGCCAGGGGCGGAGCCTGTGATCGCAGGGGTCTAGGCACGGGCAGAACCAGCAATGCAGGGGTCTGGGGTGTCCTCTGCCCAGGACTGCAGCCTTGGCCAGAGGCTGCCAGTGGGGTAAGGGCAGAGCTGGTGATCACAGAGGCCTGGGATCTGTGAAGCCATCAATCAGAGGGGCTTGGGGTTCTTCTGCCCAGGCCTGCAGCCTTAGGTAGAGACTGCAGGCCTGGGCAGGGGCAGAGCCAGTGATCACAGGGGTCTGGGGGTCCCCTGCCCAGGTCTGCAGTCTTGGCCAGAGGCTGTAGGCCTGGGCAGGGTTGGAGCTGGCGATTTTAGGGGTCTGGGGGTCCCCTGCCCAGGCCTGCATCCTCGGCCAGAGGTTACAAGCCTGGGAAGGGGTGGAACTGGGATTGGAGGGGCAGGGGTGGAGTTGGTGATCAGAGTGAACTACAGAGGAAACACCTTTTCTTACCACTCATTGGCTAAACTCCCTATATTCCACCAGTAATATTCTTAGTAACTTGGGTAATAATAATCCCTAAAGGTGATCTAGGGTTTTTCCACCACACTCCTAGAGAAAAAAATGAAGGTCCACTGCTGGAGGGCTAAGAAATGTCATATCCTGCCCTAGCCAGTTTAGCTCAGTGCATAATGCCTCAGCCTGCTGACTGCAGTGTGTGGGTTCCATTCTGACCAAGGGCATGTACCTAAGTTGTAAGCTCCTCCCTGACTAGGGTCCGGGTCAGGGCTCATCTCACTTTGATGTTTCTCTCTGTTTTTCCCTTCTCTTCTACATTCTCTAAAAATCAATGGAAACATGTCCTCAGGTGAGGTTAAAAAAAAAAAAAAGAAATGTCATGTCCCATGAAAGACACATCTTGTAAATGTCTAAAGAAAGTTGTCATTTTTTCATGGTGAAGGGACTGGAGTGTTGATGAAAACACCTTGGTGGCTGTGGTGACTGGCAGAGGCTGCAGCAGTGGGGTGATGGGGCTGGTGGCTTCCCCTGATTAGCCTGGTCGCCTTCTCAAGGGGAGCAGGGAGCGAGCCTAAGCCATCAGTAGGACACCCCCTGAGGAATCCCAATATGTGAGGGGGGCAGGCTGGGCTGAGGAATCCCCCCTCCAAGTGCATGAATTTCGTGCACTAGGCCCCTAGTATAAGATAAAACAAGAGGTGGAAATTCAACTATCACCTTTATTGCTACTGATGAAACCAACTTTTGTCTATCCCTGTATATATCAGTTACCTTCCATACCTGAGTTCTGAACAAATTGATACATCAGAGCAATAAATGAGGATTAAGCCAAGGAGGGAAATAATAATGCATTTGCTGATTTTGAAATTCAGAATGAGGCCATTTTATCCACTCTGGCTGACTCTGCAGATTACTGAGGGCAGACACCTAAAGGGGCCCTACATGGCCAAGAGGAGGGGGCACATGCTGTCTTGGCAGACTAGGTCCAAAGAGAATTTGGGAGGAACTAAGTTGACAATGATTTATTTGGCACAAATTTATAGATCAAATATCTCCTTGTCTAGAGAAAGTAAGTGAAGGGGAAAGGGAAAAACCAGAAGTGTTTAGCAAAACCTCTCCTCACGAAAGTCATGTTTCCAAGTCCTCTTTGATATAATTTGTAATTCCTGGTGTTTGTCATCCTTTCTAAGTTATCCTTACTGATGTCTTTGGTTTGAGCAAGGAATAATTTGTGATCTCATGTGTCATGTTTCATGAGCCACTCTGCTTACATAGGTCTTGAAAACAGCCCACCTTTATTTATTTCCAAATGACTCTCTGGTGCCATTTGTCTAGAGGTAAATGGATACCTTTCTTCCTTAGCGTGCAAACCACCCAGTGCTCATACTGTGGTGCTCAAAGGGCAGTGGTTAAGGACCACTTCACTCTCTACTTTTCAGGAAACAGAGCTCCTCTTTGGAAAGCAGCAGAAACTCTGGAGATTGTGAATACCGACTCCATAGTCCAATGATGTCTGTGTCTCTCTTTGAAACTTTCAATGCCTCTGAACCTACATTTGTAAAACGGAGATAATATATTCTTGCATTAGAGTGGTAGTTAGTAAAGAAGTAAGCACTCTAGATGTTTCAAACAGGATGGGCATTAATTTAGCAAATTATGTACTTACTTAACTAATAGAATGGCTAGTTCTCAGATGCACTGCTGGCTTTCAGAGATTCCTGATGGTGTTACTCCTGCCATTGATGCCAGGAACTGAAAAAACACTATTGATTCGTCCATTTGTTAAAAGTGGCAAATGTGGTCAGTGAAGGTCTGGGGTGGGGGACAAGAGCAGGCTGGAGGGGGTCAATTGGGGGAAAAAGGGAAACTTGTGTAATGCTTTCAACAATAAAGAATTTTTTAAAAAGTACCAAATGAGGCTAATTTTCAAAAAGAGCCCTGTGGGCCCATGTGCTTTCCCACCCCTGATGACAGAGAATGATGGCTTTTCCTATTTTCTCTCTTCCATTCATTAGTTGAGGAGCATTTGAGTTATATCCAGGTTTTGGCAATATAACTTGAGCTGCTATAAACATTCATGTATAGGTTTTTGTGTGAATGTAAGTTTTTATTACCCTTAATACTAATAGGTAGATTGTCGGGCCATAAAATAAGTGTATATTTAACTTTATAAAAAACATGAAAGCTCATTTCCAAATGGCTGTACTATTTTGCTTTCCCACTAGCAACATATGAGAGTTCCAAGTGCTCCACATTCTCATCAGTATACTGGTATTGACAATACAGGATGGGCAAAACTAGGTTCACAGTGTGAGTATGAAAACAGAGTTTATTCTTGTATTAATATTTATTATTTGTTTGTATTACAACTGTAACCCTGCTTTTATGTATGTTTGAATGTATCTCTCTATATCTCTCTATATCTATCTATCTATCTATCTATCTATCTATCTATCTATCTATCTAGATATTTAGCCATTCTAATAGGTAAATTTAGTGGTATCTTCAACTTTTTTCATGACAAATCCCCAAATACTCCATAGTATATTCTCTTTGCAACAATAAATTACAATTTCTTACAAAGATGGTTTCTTTTTCAATATAGTTTTTATTATAATCCATACATCTAAGTACTTTAAAAATCAAATCAACTCCTATTTTTGCTATTGAAGGGAGAAGATAGCTTAAAGATACTAGGTATTTCATAGGATGTAAATTACTTTTTCAATCTTTAGGAAATAACAAGAGTTTACTTTGACAAGCTTTTCTTGGAATCACATTCACTTTAAGATTTAATATAAATGAGATATTACCTCTTAGAAAAAACAAACTAACAAACACCAAATATCTTGAAAGTTTGTAATGACATGTCACCATGGACTTAGATTCAAAGCAAACACATTGAGACAGTCACAAAGAAGAAACAGCCGTTCTGGCCTGTGCCTTCAGGAAATTTCCACATTTTTCCTTTCTAAATCACTTTCAAAGATAAGATATATTCTCAGTTTGGTTAGAATGGAACTAAGGAGCCAGTCTAGATATGCCTCCATTCCCTACTTATAGGATTTCTGTAGGAGTCAAAAAATAAAATAAAATACATACATGTACCCCGGCAAGCATGTGTTACGCCCGCTCACCTATGCACAGCATACTAACCTGGTGCAAATTAAGAGGCACACTAAGATAAAAATAAACTAAAATTAGTAACATCTGTCACCTGAATGTTCTGTTTGATTTTGACAAACTCATTACATTTGAACCAAACCCTGGACGTCTGAGATTACATATTGCTCAGTGTTTCAAGTTAGTTTTTCTTCAAGTTCTTTTATCTTCCAGAATCTGTTTATCAACTCTCCAAGAGTTCTCTGATGTCAGCACCTGGTTTAGAGTACACATAATATAATTTTCCTCATAAAATTAACACTTTTGCTATATATCTAAAATGTCTTAGCTTATATAGAAAAATAGAAAATACTATCTTTACAATGGCCATGTATCATATTTTGTTGATGCATATTAAGACCTTTCTATAATACATCAATCCACATTCTTGCACTGGCAAGAGCAGTATTCCACATACAAATTAAGCAGAGTTTTGGTACAGAAAGATATTTCATTTGCCAAGGTTCATCCTCAAATAGATAAGTTACAGGAGAGCAGATTAAAACTACAAGGACTCAAGGGGTATGCTGTTTAATCTATCTGTTTAAAGTAAATTGCCATTAGTACACTTAATTAAGTTGGTTATTATCATTAAAATTACATTTTAGGAACACTTGGCAATGTTTACAATTTATTGAAATACATTTAACAGTATTATAACTTATAATTATTGTTTTAAGATGGCTTAGTCACCACATTTTTCATAATTCTTTCAAATCTCATTTTTCTCTCCATAGTTCTAGACCATTTGAAATCAGATTTCATTGTTTCATTTGTATCATAGTCCCCTTCTCCTTACAGAATGCTTGACTTGTACTTTAAATTGGCATTCCCCATCACTGGTTAATCCCTAAGCAATTAAAGGAGATATTTTGATGGTAAAAGATGGCTTTATGGCCCCAAACTAAGTAGGGCTTCAACCTTCCTCAGTCAGTCACCTTTAACCGCCACCCTATCTCCCCTTCAAACCTCACCCACAATGGTGGGATATAAGGAAGGTACTTACAAAAAACAGTTGCTAAATAGGAATCAAAACACTACATTAAAAAGCTACTTAAGATTTGGAAACATTAATGCATTCTTCTACCCTAAAATCAAGGTTGGGGGCAGAAGTGGTTCACTGATAAGGGTGAAGTAAGGTTTTTTAAAGTTTACTTTTTACTTATGCAGAGTGGGGGGATAGTAGGTTTATAGTTGTGAGTATGTGAAACACAGAGTTTAATATTATATTATTATTTATAAATTACTAGAGGCCTGGTGCACAAAAATTTGTGCACTCAGAGGGGGAGGTGCCCTCTCTCAGTCTGGGATCCCTCGGGGGATGTCCACCTGCTGGCATGCCTGGCCAGCCTGGGTGAGGTGCAGAGGGCCATTTCAGGCTGCCCACAGCCCCTTCAGGGTTTGGGTCTCTACTGGGGTGCCTGGCTGAAAGCAAGTATCTGGGATATATTCAACTTCTATAATTGAAACTTTGTTGCCTTGGTCCCCCCCTCAAAGCCTGGGTTGCCCCTGGCAACCCAAAGTCCCAGCCCGATAGGTATCTGGGGTTTTTTTATCTTCTATAATTGAAACTTTGTATCCTCTAGTAGAGCTCAGGGCCCTCAGGGCCCTGTCTTCCTCCATTGCCCAGGGCAACTCCAGCTCTGTGGCCTTCGCCATCTTAGTTGAGTTAATTTGCATATTTGCTCCTGATTGGCTTGTGGGTATGGCTTGTGGATGTAATGGAGTGAGGGTTAATTTGCATATTACTCTTTTATTAGATTAGATTGTATTATTTTCCATAAGAACAACTGTAAACCTACTTTTGCCTCACTCTGTATTTAAATATTAGACCCATCAGGCTCAGGCTTACTTGTGGGAAAAAAGAAATATAGATGACTAACAAAGAGAAATTTTTGAAAAACTACCTCCTGGAAAGAGGGTGGGATAGAAACATAATAAGAGGGAAGGGCTAAGGCTTATGGTCCTGATGGCAGAACTTATGTAGGTCTACTCAAGCATTGAATGAAGAATGAGTGACATGAGCAGCATGAGGCTACAGTAATGCCAGTCTCCTTAGTTCCATTCTAACTAAACTGAGAATATATTTGGAAGTGATTTAGAAAGGAAAAACGTGGACATTTCCTGAAAGCACAGGCCAGAATGGCTGTTTCTTCTTTGTGAATTTTATCAGACTGTTGTCATTGTTTCTGAGTTAAGAATAATTCCTTTTTTACCTTTATACATTTTTTAAATAATCTGAAAGAAGACAGTTTTCTTTTCCCTCAAGAGAAAGTAAACGACAAATTACATTTTAAAAAGTCATATACAAGCCAAACACTTAAGAGTAAACTGCTAAGTGAGCCTCGCCTAGCCCAAACAGTTCCAGAACCTCTGAATCATCCAGCAGGGCAAAAGGCATCAGGGAGATACCAGTCTTTGTTGTTACAGGAATCTTGTGGCTGGCTAGAGGTATTACCTGTTATGTAATACCTCTTATCATAATGGAATAGTAAAACAGTGTTGAGATTTCTAGTATGATCTAGTATGATTCAGCTTAATATAGTCTCAAACTCCTCAAATATAAGGTACTATCACTATTCAAATATCCCCATCAATTTCAAAACCTTCATGTGTCTTACAAAAGGCTCAGGTTTGAATATCGAACCATCCAGCTGAGTAAGGTGCTCAGAGGACTCATATTTGTGCATCTTACATGGGAATGTGGCTAAAACCCAATTCACTCCATCAGTCCTTGTATATGCAGTTGATATATATTCTGCCATTTGACTTGTCAGTTCGTCATAAGCCTAAACTTAAAATGTCCTACAGTGAATGAAAGACTTAGATGACTGAAGATAAAGGCTTGGAAAACTGATTAAAAAGAGGGGAATAAAATTACTTCCTAATGAACAATTAGAGAAAGAAAGCAACAATATGATAGCAACTAATAAGAAGATTTTACCTTTGGTAACTAGACAACTATCCAAGAATGTGTAGACAAGACTTGAGAATTGGCTAAACAAGCAATAGCTGCTCTATGACATGGGGAGTGTTAGAAACTAGAAAGTGTAAGTAACAGTCACGGACAACTGGGGCAGAGGAGGAGAGAGAACATGTTAGGGGAGGGGAAATGGAAAGAATTTTCTCATCTATCCCCATGAGTTGGTGTGTGATAAACATGAGAGATAGGATGAGCTACTCAGGTAGTGCAAACCATCCATTGTGTCTTTGAAACTGTAGAAGTTCATGCATGCACCAAAATTCAAGGAAAATTAGAACCATCTATGGCTTGAACAGAGAGGCAAGGGTTCCTGAATGCAAAAATTCAGCACGTAATAGTTTGTCAATGGTGAAGGATGAAGTTAGCATGTTTTAAAGATTGTTGTCACTCAGATATTCTAGAAATCTATAGCCCTGCTTATAACTATAATGATTGACATAGCATACAATATTTCTTTCTGTTAAAATTCTTAATATAATTCTGGTAGAAGCCATCAATCAACCTAGCTATCAGTAAAAGAGAAAGAAGTTTAGATAAGCTGATTTCATGTCTGAAACCCTAAAGATTAGAAAATATTGATAGTGTAAAAAGGAAGTTTCATTTTATCATTAAAATGGATTTAGTAATAATTACTAATGAAGGTAATGGATTTTTCTTTGACCTCATTTACTCTGACAATTGCTTGAAGAATACTAATGACTGTTCGTGTATTGATATATGATGCATGCCATATAGAATAAAAAATCACCTTGGAGAAAGAACAATAAAATATACAACAAACTTAGGTTAATATTTTTAAAGGAAAAAGTTATACTATAAATGTTGTAAAGATAGATCTTACAAATATAATCTTACAGATTGGATTCCTTCATGTGAGACCAAATTCTTGATAGTCTTTTAATTTAAAACATTAATGCTAATAAAGTGCCTAAAGTTCATACTGTTTGAGAAGGCCATATGTCACTATTAAGAGCAAGACTGAGCTACAATTACACTGCTATACTGATTTTAGTATATGACTACAAATCTTTTTTCTGTTACTTTTTAATATGTTTTATGAAGAATAAGGAAAATCAGATGCATTACTAAAGGAGGTAAATAAAGTAAACCTGTTCTCTCAATATTACTCTTTTAATTGTTTGAGAAATGACTTGCATCACTCTTAAGTAAATCTCTAATATTAAAAATCTTCTGACCTTCTTGAAGTACAAATTGTAAATTATAATATTTTTACAGGAATTAAAGATTCCTTTAATAATTTTCTCCCAAACTCTCAATGTCATAATTCTGGCTACTTAAAATATAAACTCTACAATATGTTTAAATTTAATAGTTTATTTTTTGATATATTCCTAATGCACAGCTCAGTGCTTTTAATATTTCCTTCTTTACACAGAACTAACGTTAATCAAGAGATTAAAAAAAATACTCTTCACTTACTGTGAATCCAAGATAGTGAATTTTATGAATTCAGGATAAAATACAAACACATTTTATTGTTCATGTCAATATGTTTGGGCTGTGCAACATACATTATGAACTACACATCGTCCACGGAAATTCTGTTGAGACCTGTTCATCAGCTTATTCTCTGACTTGTGGTGGGCAAATGACCAAGGTCTGCCTAGTCTCCATTTCTTAGGCTTAGAAATCCTCAGTGATGAGTATGTGGCAAAATCAGAGCCCTGTGGCTATTGTACAACTGCATGAAAAAAGAACTAATAAGAGATTATTGATTTTAGGAGAGAAATAAATATATACATTGATTTGCTGCCCTGGCCAGGGGGCTCAGTTGGTTGAAGTGTCATCTTGTACACTTTTAAAAAAAAATGACGGGTTCAATTCCCAGTCAGGGTACATACCAGGGCTGAAGGTTTGTTCCCCGGTTGGGGTGCATAAATAAGGGAGGCAGCCAATCAATGTTTCTCACATGGACATTTCTCTCTCTCCTAATTCTCTAAGAATCCATAAAAACATAGACTCAGGTGAGGATTACATAAGCAACAACCAGAAAAACAAAAAACAAAACGAAAAAGCCCACACTGATGTGTTGCTCACTTGTTTGCTTTCATTGGTTGTTTCTTGTATGTGCCCTGCCCGAGAATTGAAACTGTATCTGGACAACATGCTGAACAACTGAGCTACCCCACAAGGCCTGATGATATCATTTGAGAAGCCAGATTGAGTTTTGTCGGAAGCTAATGCTACTCCTAGGGTGTTGCGTTATGGAAGCCAAGGAGTATTGCTTTTTGCTTAAGCCAGTTTGAGCTCATTTTTCAATGACTTGCATGCAGAAGAGTCCTAATAAATCCACTTGCAGTTTGTCAGGCCTTTTACGAGGCAGGCTTTTGTGAAGCACTGGGAGTCACGCATGAGTGATGGAGAAGCAGTTCTTTAGAACAATGGCTCTTAGCAACACCACCCCAAGAGCCCAGGTATTTTGTGACAAGTAACATGTTGGAAATAATTCATCACTAAGAGCGGTTAAATTCATTTGTGCAAAAATTTTAATATATTAATGTTAACTCAAGGATATTCCTTTATATCAGCATTCCCTCTTTTTTAGCAAGAAAGAGTGGTTCGAATTAAAAATTGTAAAATACTATTCCTCTGCATCATATGCACACTTTCTGCAGAGAGGCTTTCTCACAGTGACCATGAAGCAGTAGTACATGTTCTGTAACGCAGGACTCCTTTCTGGGCTGTGGAAACTACTGACAGGTGCCCAAGCCATGACAATGGGTCCAAGAAACCACAATCACTGCACCGCATGCCCAGCACGGCTGATAATCGTGAGAAATGTGTGCCTGGAGGCTCTTGGGTCAACCATTGCCTGAACCATAACTGTGCTATCCTCTTCTGTTTCTCCCCCGTTCTTCATTGTCTCCTGCTTAGGATGATCTATACTGCTGTACCCACTCCCAGGATTACATATCGGGACACCTTTATGCTTGCAAGTTATTATAGAGAAATAGCTCATTCAGTATTTATCAAGCCAGGCTTAAAACATATTTGTGATTTAATATTGAAATTATAATTTTCATTTGTTTATTCTTATTCTGCATAATAATTCTCTGACTGCATCTCTCCCTTTCTAAAACTTAGTGTTAAGATATAATTGACATATAACAATGTATTAGTTTCAGGTGTACAACATAACATCCATCATCACACGTAGTTATAATGGTAAAAATGTTATTTTGCCCTAACTGTTTGGCTCAGTGGATAGAGCGTCGGCCTGGGGACTCAAGGGTCCCAGGTTCGATTCCAGTCAAGGGCAGGTACCTTGGTTGCGGGCACATCTCCAGTAAGGGAGTGTGCTGGAGGCAGCTGATCAATGTTTCTCTCTCATTGATGTTTCTAACTCTCTATCCCTCTCCCTTCCTCTCTGTAAAAAAAATCAATAAAATATATTTTTTAAAAATGTTATTTCTTATGATCCTCAACTTCCACATTAAAAAATACAGTATTATTGATTATATCTACTGGACCTCACACTACTCTGACCCTTGATCAAGTCCCAGGCACACTGGCCTTCCAAAGTCTGAGTACCTCACTCACTCTCATTTGAGAACCTTTGCTCGAGCTGTTCTCTTCACATACACTGTTCTTACCTTTACTCATTTCTTGGCCATTCTCTACTCGTAATCCAAGTCCCAATATAATATCACATCACATATTCATGGAAGCATTACTTTCATCCAGTTATCATATTATAAATGTTCCTGATACCTGTTATTTCACCAAATATGTTCTTTATTATTTCTAATTATTTATGCATTGCTATAACAATTTCTTAAATGTCTGTTTGCTTCACTAGATTAGAAATAGCATAAAAGTAAAGACTATAGCTATTTGTGTACCACTGTACCACCAGTGCTAAGTACAATGCTAGGAAAATATTGTTTCACTTGCACTTTTTGGAGAAATAAATGAGTGAGACTGGAGGGAAATCCAAGTGTCAGAAAATGCTTTATGTCTAACATTGCCCCCTCATTTTATTTCTTTTGCAAGAGAAATGGATTCAGGATTTCTTAAGTACAAAAAAAAATAGAATCGAATGGGTATTGTAGATCCTAGAGACAAGATCCCATCCCCTTGGGATTCCGTTGCTCTACTCTGCTGCCCTTCATATTTTTTTCCTCCCTGATACTCTCTCCAGACTAGCTTTATCCAATTCTTTGGTTCATATATTGGGAAGTGTGGTCATTGCTATCACTTGCAACCCCAGATATGTTAACTGGTGCCTGCTTCTGATGTCAGAGAGCATTCCCAGAAATAGGCAAGTGGTCAGCGTCCAGATGCTCATTTTTCATATTCCTGCCCCATAATTATGGGTTAGATTCCTGGAAATACTGTGTGTGGCTTGCTGCTGCCCATGTAAGAGTGATTTCCTTCCCAAGAGGCACCCTATGCCCAACGCCAGAGAGCTGTACAAGAGGCGCTCACAACTCCGTGTCCTGCTGAGACACTGAACCCATACACCCTCAAAAAGTTGTAATAGCATTTCAGCAGTCAAAGGGATTATGCATCTTTGAAGATTTGTGCCAAGACAAATTTCTAAAAATTCAAAGGTTGTATATATTATTCCCCTTCCTTTTCCTAAGGTCACACAGCTCACTCTCTCTCTGACTGCTGTCGGGCTCCCAGGGGATGTCACATGACCCCACCTGAAAACAGTGTGCCCTGTATGTCATCTCCTCACGTCCAAAGCTGTGATGGGACTAATCTGAAAAGTTCACCCTCATTACATAATGAGGCATGTAATATGTGTGTTTAACGGAAATACCTGGACACATTTCAACAATCAATTTTTAATTTTAGGCTAGAGATTGGTGAAGGTCAAGGGCACAGATACATGACCATTCCTTGCCCCCGGAATTTATTTTTTAACTTTGTGATAGTTTTTTGGATTTCACGTTCATCTTTATTGAGCTGAGCACAGCTGATACTTGGTATAGTTCATTATAAATTATAAATCCTTTCAAAATTAATTTGCTTCTTATTAGTTTTTGTGCTATTCAATTTCTAGTCATAGTTCTACAAAGTTAAATTAATATAAAGGGTGAGATACAAACCTCCAAAGTAAAGAGATTCTGATTCAAGGATGATTCATTTTTAATAGAGAACAAAGTTGTCAGAGTAATCCATTAATTTTCTGGAGCATAAGGTGCCTTTTACTCTAGTAGCAACATATATCCATCACTAGAGAGATAAAATAGTTCTTGATGAACACAAAAGAACACCATATTATGAACTATCACAAGTCCACACAACATTCAATGAACTGAAAAGATGAAAATCATCCTATAAATATGAGCTTTATACTCTATTATTAATGTTAAGAGACCATGTATTTAACCGTTCATTGTGGTTTTCAACAATCCATATATACTAGGCACTAAGCCATTGGAGCCATCTGAATCTTGTTTTATAGAAGTTTATCAAGAAACTGTTCCTTCAGCAAAAGGCAATTCTAAAATCTCAAAGGCTTACACCACCATTTAGTTCTCACTCATGTTATGCAAATATGGGAGGGTAGATTCAGCTTGGCTGGGATTGGCTGGGTTTGTTTGCCCACCACTGGGTTTTACAGTGTTTGACCAATGGAAACTTGCAATACTAACAACTTCTAATAAGATGTAGCATCTGTGAGCAACAAACTGATGAACAAAAACAGATCCAAACCTCAGAGGAAAGGTAGGAGAGGCTCGGGGTAAGGGGAAGAGATCAACCAAAGGAGTTGTATGCATGCATATAAGCCTAACCAATGGACACAGACACCAGGGGGTGAGGGCATGAGTGGGGAGAGGGGGCAATGGGGAGATAAGGACACATATGTAATACCTGAATCAATAAAGAAAAAAAGGATGTAGCATCTGTTAAATCATATTGTTTCCTAAAACGAGTTACATGGTAAAACACCGCATCATTGGGGCATGGAAATCTACTTCTCTAGTTGGGGGCAGGTGTGAATGGGTATTGACTATTTGATGATTATCTACCACAGAAAGTAATCTGACTTATTTTTACTATGCTTGGAAAGACAGTCAACAATTAATTCACACATTCATATATATACATTGTTTGAATGTCCACTGTAGAGCAGGTCCTTATTAAGTGCTCCCTTGTGACACAAATTGACAACACTAGAAAGAAACAGAGAAACATAGAAAAATGGTCTTTATCAAGGTGTTTCCATTTTCTTAGGCCAGAGGTTGGCAAATGTTTCTGTAAAGGGCCAAATCTGAAATGCTTTAGAGTTTCTGGGTCACATGCAGTCTGTGGTAGCTTCCTTCTTTTTTCTCCACTTCCTCCTTTTTTCTTTTTCTTTTTATTTCTCTTCTAACAATTATTTAAATATAGAAAAAAATTTGTAGCTCTCAGACTGCATAAAATTGGACCACTTGCCAGATCTGGCTCATGCATTATAGTTTGCCAACCACTGCTTTAAGAAAAAATAATAGGCAACTATTCATATTAAACAAAATGTTATCATCTCTCTATATAAAAGCCTAAGTGACCTTCTGACTATTCGACCAGTAGCTATGATGCGCAATGACCACCAGGGGGCAGATGCTCAATGTGGGAGCTGCTGAGTTGCAGTGATTTGGCAGCTGCAATTCTCAGGGGATGCACCCAGAACCAGAGAAGAGGGTCCCAATTCCAGGGTGTGTCACACAAGAACTTCCTTCTTGCAATCTGGGACCCTTTGGTGGATGTTGAAGAGCCAGTTTTGGCCTGATCCCTGGCCATGCACCAGGGCCTCTATATAGTAAAGAGGAAATATGCAAATTAACCCTCACACTCACACAAAATGGCTGGCAGGGGGGGATAGTGAGGGACGGTCAAATGACTGAACAGCAGGCTGTGTGGGTGACCAGGCCAGCAGGGGGAGGCTGTGAGGGGCAACCAAGCCAGCAGGGGGAGGCTGTGAGGGGCAACCAAGCCAGCAGGGGGAGGCTGTGAGGGGCAACCAAGCCAGCAGGGGGAGGCTGTGAGGGGTGACCAAGCCAGCAGGAGGGGAAGTTGGGGGCAATCAGGTCAGCAGGGGGGGCAGTTAAGGGTGACCAGGCAGGCAGGAAGGTGAGTGATTAGGAGCCAGCAGTCCAGGATTGTAAGAGGGATGTCCGACTGGAAGTTTAGGCCTGATCCTAGGGATTGAATCCGGGGGAGGGTTCCTGGATTGGAGAGGATGTAGGCTGGGCTGAAGGAATCCACCCCTCCCTCCCTCCTGTGCATAGATTTCATGCACTGGACCTCTAGTTTTATATAATTGTGTATACTCTAGTTTGATTAAACTGTAAATCTATGTCATTATCTTTGTTGACAAAGTTCCAATAACCAAGAGAACTGTATAGAACCTCTATAACAGTACTAATAACAGAGCCTATGTGACTATGACAAATACACTTTCCTGAGGTGCTCAGCCTTACTTTAGTGGGCATATAGTTTAAACATTAACTTCATGCTTAACTTTTCACACTGAATCTGCATTTCTGATATGTGTCCTTTGAACTGGGAGTATTGAAAATAGTTGATATAGTAAGGGCATGCACTGAGTTCAGGTCTTGGTTCTATCATTTATTAGCTGAGTGGAGCATGTCTATAATACATCATATATGGCCTTTGATAATCTCAACATCTGAGTCACATTGCCATGTATTTTTCTTTATGATTTTAATTTCCCTGGTTCTTTATAGACTAATTTGGAATTAAAGTATGGACATGTTTAATATTATGTAATGAGACCTTTGGTCTTATTTAAATTCTAAATAAAATATTGATTTTTTTATTTCTTTTGCCAGGTAATTGACCAGGTTAGGTTCAGGCCACAGGTTTCTACTTGATTTCTGTGGATTCTTATCACAATGTCTGTTCAGTTTTCAAAGTATGTGCAGAGCTCTTTGGAGCAGTTCCACATTTGTGTCACCTACTGAAATTCTGGAATGGGTAAACACGTTAGCTCTTGCCTCAAAAACCTTCCCTATGCTATTTAAGGGGAGACCTACGCATGTGCAATTGGAGATGAGCCCACCTAACGTATGGGATTGCTGTGAATCTCTCTCCTCTCTTTGCCGCCTCCCAACACTATCTCCCTGGGGCCTTCCCTTCCTGCTCTCTGATCAGAAACCTACCTTCTTGCTTTTCCAAACACTTCCGGAAACTGTGTGTGCATTCAGGGACCAAAAGGTGAGAGGGGAAAATGTCATTAGGATTTGTTTCATGCTCATAAAACACCAGTGCCTTCCATCAAAGAGGGTTGTCATGCCCCAGATTGTAGAACCCTGCCTGGCTGCCACTGTCATCACTGTGTAGCTGCTACTCCACCACTGCAGTACTGCCTGGAGGCTGGAGCAAAAGAACATTAAAAAAATAAAAAATAACAATAGGCTATTATCCCTGCTTTTTCCAAACCTCAGCTGTCCTCAGATCAGGAAAAGTGTTTCTCAAGGAGTCTTTCTGTATGAGGATATGCATTTACAGGTATGGGGCTGTTTTTATTCCAGATTTGGTGAGAGGAGGCAAAAAGGAATTGATTGATGTGTCCATCTGAGTTGGAAAAGCAGAGTTTGGGAACCTGGAAGAGTACATTTCAGAACATAAGCTGGGCAATAGCAACGGGTCTGGTACAGTCAATATTTCTCCTGGTGAATATTTTTAGAGTTCTCAATTGAAATGGTCTGTTGCTGCTCATCAAACAATGTAGAGTCAAAGATAGTGGGAGAGTATTTCAGTCATATACGCTAGTTCTACTTGGTATCCCTTATTACAAATAAAATAGCAAACATACTGCACTACATGGAGAAAAAGAAGAAGAAAAGCAGGATTTAACTGTAACCTTGCTATTATTCAAAGAATAAGAAGATATTTGTTTCAATATTTGTCTGTCAGAGTCCTTGTGGTTCTTGACTTTCTCTTGGTTACTCTATCTGAGCTGGGGTTCATATGTTATCAATGTCATTTTCAATGTGCCAGTATGAAAACGCCATGGTAATTTTTCCAAGCAAAATGATTTTCTTCTTGCATTTCCATGCAAATCCAGTGTGAAACATACCAAGAGGAAGAGACCTCCAAGGGCACACAAGGAAGCTGGCAGAGCCTTAGTCTACATGGACTCTTAAACCTAGTTGTTGGTATGTCTACAAAAAATTGCTAGTTATTTTAATCACATATTCGATGCAAATTGGTTTTGCCTTATCCTTTGATACTTGTGAAAGATTGTTGATGGCCCCTAGTGTTTATACTTTTTGTTTACATTTAAACTCTGAAGAATTGACTTCCTTGAGCCAAAATTGGTAGTTAAAATTTCATCAACATTTTTAGAGAATATCTTCACAGGAATTTCATTCAGACTTACCTTAACCTATTTGCAAAAGATGTGTGATGCATACACATATTAATCAATGTGTTTAAAAAACTGTTTATGTGGCCTGGCCAGCTTGGCTCAGTGGGTAGAGCATCAGCCTGTGGACTGAAGGGTACCGGGTTTGATTCTGGTCAAGGGCACATGACCAGGTTTCGGGCTCGATCCCCAGCAGGGGGCATGCAGGAGGCAGCCTATCAATGATTCTCTCTCATCATTGATGTTTCTCTCTCTCTCCCTCTCTCTCTGAAATCAATAAAAATATTTTTTTAAAAACCTGTTGATGTAAATGCCTTGAAATATGACTGTAACAGTGACTGGCCACATTTGTTTGTAAACATTTCAAGTTCTTGCCCTTCAGTCATGCAGACATAATTTTAAGATTTTTAAATATACAGTAATTTAACCACACATATCTTCCAGCTGCTGGTCAGGAATGGCATTTCCTATTGTCTATCTTTTTCTTCTTCTCCTCTCAAAGTATAAGAAAAACTGCCAGATGTCACAAATTGCAGGCCTGATAACACAGTACAGTCTGAAAGGCAGATGGAGGCATCGAAGGCTCACAAGATTCAGTGATGCTGTTCTTCTCTGGTGTGATTCGCATGAGGTGATTATCACGGAGCCCAGATGCTGGCTCTGCAGCTACCGCCCAGAGCTGCACCTTCTCTCTAGTCCCCCACTCTGTGCAATGAGTGTGAAAACATTTAGGCCCTGCCGAGCATGTGAGTTTTCACTTCTTTTTTTTTATGATTAGTCAATAAAGAAATGAAATGGGCTCTGAAGATAATGAATCAAATTTAACGGGGAAGCAAAAACATTTTTTTCCCCTGATGCCATGTTAGCATTTTGTCTGAGTATAAAGGGGAGAGCTTGTGAGTAACTAGGATGCAAGTTGAGGCAAAATCCAAGAGATTGAGCAGACTTTATTGATGATATCATTCTAAGATGTAAACCTACAAGATACATCTTCTTGAGGGCAAGAATTATAGGTACATTAGTCCACGTAAGATCTATTCTACCACATGAAGTAGAAGTGTTAGATGATTTACATATAAGAATGAAGCCCTAACTGGTTTGGCTCAGTGGATAGAGCATCAGCCTGTGGACTGAAAGGTCCCAGGTTCGATTCCAGTCAAGGGCATGTACCTTGGTTGCAGGCACATCCCCAGAAGGGGGTGTGCAGGAGGCAGCTGATCGATGTTTCTCTCTCATGGATGTTTCTAACTCTCTATCCCTCTCCCTTCCTCTCTGTAAAAAATCAATTAAAAAAAAGGATGAAGAGGGAAAATGAATAAATTAAAAAGCACTAAACCAGAGATCCCAAGCAGTCAACCAATTTCATAATTGGAGGAATCAAGGAAAGATACATTATTGACCAGGGACAGACCTGGGACAAGACAGCATGTTGTCTTTTTAATATCACAACCTGTTTCAAGCACACACATTTAACAGATTTAGGTAAATAGATGCCCGGGGGCAGTTTGAGGTTGGACACAAGTCACATTTCAGTAGATTTATTTCTGTACCCACACTTCTCAGGACACATAAAATGTGATGCACATAAGGAGATGAATTAGATTTGCTAAGCCAATTAGAAATTATCTGCAAATTATATCTATACTTTGAAAAAGTAGATGTGAGAATGGGGAATTAGAGGAAAGGTAGAAACTTACTAACAATCCCAAAGTAACTTTGGGAGCTAAGATAAACACAAGATCTAGTAGCATATTGTCAATAGGAAACAAGTACTTCAGATTCAATTACAATATGTTTCTTTTAAAAAAGTTAAAAAAATATTTTTTATTGATTTCAGAGAGGAAGGGAGAGGGAGAGAGAGAGAGAGAGAGAAACATAAATGATGATAGAGAATCATTGATCAGCTGCCTCCTGCACGATTCCCAGAACCTGCACATATGCCCTGACCAGGAATCAAACTGTGACCTCCTGGTTCATAGGTCGATACTCAACCACTGAGTCATGCCAGCAGGGCTACAGTATGTTTCTTAGTAAGGGTAAAGATCATATCTTTCTTATGGGTATTATGGCTCCACTGCTAATCCTTTTAGGTGACTAATAAATAAATTAAATAAGGTGAAACACCAAACAGGCAGAATTCACTGCAACATTATTATTTCCAGTGAAATACTAATGGTAAAGTTTTGAAAGAAAAATAACTGTCAGTCAGAATGTGTAGAAAGAAATTCACACCTACGTGTATATTAACAAAACGGCAGCACAACTGAGAAAGAGATCTTAAGAGCTTATCAACAAAAGACATTTTACATAAGAACAATATATTGATGGCAACAAAAATTTAAAAGTCAAAAATTTAAATGATAAAGTAGCTATCACACTAAAATTCTATGTTGAGATAAATTATTAGTTAAATTTTACTGTTGCTTGAGGCATCTTGTACTGCTTAAATCTGAGGATTTTCAAATAATTCAGAACAATCAATTATGTAATGTTCACATCTAACCTTTCTTCAAATATGACATCTCACATACTATTACTATTCTCTCTCCTGAAAATTCCATTGATGTATATAGAATTTTCTTATTTTATTCTACATGTCTTTTAATTTTTCTTTTATATCACTTCTAGTGTAACATTTTTTCTTATTTATATCCCAATTCACTAATTCATTCTTTGAACATATCTAATCTTCTATTTAATGAATTTATTGTTTTTTATTTTAACTTATTGACTTTATTTTTCATTTCTAAGTGTTATATTTTTTTCCAAAGTAGTACCATCATATTTATTATATCTTATATTTAGTCTTATGTTTTTTAAATTTCTTTATTATATTTCTGATTATTTTAACTCTTTTTCTTTAAGATTTATTAACACCATAGAGGAAAACAGCCCTGGCAATAGAACGAAAGTCTCTGATTTTAGACTCAGAACCTGCTTAAGTTTAATTCTCCTAAACCTTGATTTCACTTTTGACATCTGAATTATCTTCCTAATTCTCATAGTGATGTGGGAATAAATGCACCAGTATTTATACAATTTATATTCCCTGAGTAATGGCATTATGTATATATAAAATATAATGTATATCTTGTCATTAAAATGTGTTTTCAATTTTCAGGTAGAGTCATTTCTATAAAATTTATGCAAATATTTAAGAAGAAAAAGTAACAAGATATTTATTTTCTCAAGTTTCCTTTTGGAAACTTTAAAAACACACTCCGAAAGCATTTTCCTAGGATTATTTGTCATGTTCACTCATTGACTTCTCATGTAAAAATTAAAGGTTACTGGTATTTTTTATTATAGCAGTCTAACATGCACTCTAATAAATTCTTCTGTGCTAGGAGCCTTTGAATAATTTATTGTCAGGTAGGAAGCTGAATTTCAATTTAAAAAGAGCTCTACCTTTAAAGCATCCTGCCAACAAAGTGGCAGAGGATCCATGCTTACACAGCCAGGACGACAACAACGATTGGGATGCACTGCTCTCAATGGCTCAGCAAAGCATTCTGCTTTGGAAATAAAAATGAAATTGTCTTCTTTTATGTACCATATTATCAAAAAGCTCAAATATCCAATTACAAATTTTTATAAGCTATAACCAAATTGATAATTCCTCACCAAGTTGACTATAGTAAAGCTAGGATGGCTAAGAATATTACTCTAAGTTATGATAGGTACTAGTACTAGCCCTGAGCACAAATCCCTGTGCCATTAGCTCGCCAGTAGCTCACTGCCACCCTCCAGTAGCTCTCCGCCCACTGCCCCACCCTCCCGTACCTCCTCCCCCCCAGCCATAGCTTGCTGCCCTGCACCCTCCTGTAGCTCTCCACCACCCACTTGTAGCTCAGTGCCCCACCTTCCTGCTGATCACAAAAACAAAAACACCACACACACACACAAAAAAACAACAAGAAGAAAATGGTACCTGTGAGGTGATGGACAACTTTATTAGCTTGATTGTGGCAATTATTTCACAATGTATACATATATCAAATATACACAATTATTATTCACCAATTGTACCTTAATAAAGATGGGGTGGCGGAAAAGTACGAAGAAGAGCCGTAATAACTTCACTGGTTGTTACACAGTCGGTTGTTACACTTCACGGTGTAATGACCATTTGCATATTACATCTTTATTATATAGGATAGCAAAAATGCACATGATATAAATTATACATGTATGAAATATAACATACATAACATATGGATGATTTCATAATTAGCTATGTATGCTATAATGTACATACATACAGCAATTTGCTAGGAGATCAAATCTGTTTAGTTATAATAAAGAATATAGAATTTAAATTCTATTAATAGTTTTTGCCTTAAATATTATTTTTGACTAATATTAATATTGCTACATTAGCTCTGGCTGGTTTGGCTCAGTGGATAGAGTGTTGGCCTGCAAACTGAAAGGTCCCAGGTTCGATTCCGGTCAAGGGCATGTACCTTGGTTGTGGGCACATCCCCAGTAGCAGGCGTGCAGGAGGCAGCTGATCAATGTTTCTCTCTCATCGATGTTTCTAACTCTCTATCCCTCTCCATTCCTCTCTGTAAAAAATCAATGAAGTTTTTTAAAAAAATATTGCTACATTAATTTTCTTTTTAGCATTTGCTTGATATTTCAGTTTTCATCCATTTATTTTCAATCTTATAAGCAATAGCTGGATTTTCTTGTAATCTGTCTGACAGTCTTATAAAGGGATTTATTTAAATATATATTAAGTATCTTTTTCACCTTATTTTTTTTTATTTGCCATGATTTTGTTGATGCATTTATTAAATTTTTTTGTTGCATTAATAAAAAAAGTTTCTTCACATTCCTTTTTAATTTACCTCTCCTGGTTGAGAAATAAATTGTATGCTTCTCTTTTCATAAGGCTACTCTTTAATTGTTAACACATCCATAATTTTATTATTTCTAATAAAATCTAGTTATTCAGCATATTTTTCTCATTTCCAGAAAAGATTAGAAAAACAAGATTCCTTGTTTAGAATTAAGTTTTAAAATTTCTTTATACAAATGTAATTATTTTAAAAATTGTTATGAAGTATTTGAACAGAAGATAGAAAGACATCATAATGAGCATATGAGTACCTACTGCCCAGATTAATACATAAAAAGTTAGTGGTAAAATTGAATCTATTTTTTTCTCCTTTCTCTTTCATAGTGAAGATGTTCACAGCCCCAAACGTTCATCAATCAGTATGGTATTTGCAATTCCCAGAATATTAGCTCTGTGTGAGCATGGGATTAGTCTTATTAGTGCATGCTAAACACCTGGAATTATTTCTGGCACAACAAATATTTTCAGAATTAATGATTTTTATTGTCATGTTTATCATGTTTCATCTGTAATAATATATATTTTTGTTATGGAAGGATTTATGTTTTATATAAAGGTATTTTAATATGGGTCCTTCTGTAATTTTCAGTCATTATTATCTTTGTGAGATTCATCCATTTTTACACATATTATTCCAGATCATTGATTTCCATTGCTGTATGCTATTCTATTATGAAAATATACAATAATTTAGCCATTATTCCATTGATGGACAATTAATTCTTTCACATTTTGGTGCTATAAATAATGTAGTCTTACTAAATTAGATTTATCAATAAACATTATTGGTTGTTGTTAAGCATCGCTACTTTTTTATTTATCCTCTCTGTATCAAGATAAACCTATATAGAAGGTAAACTTTTAGTTTTTGTGTGTTTGAAAATATCTCTTTTATCCTCACTTTTGAATAATAAGAGAGTATTGTATTCTTGATTGATAGTTCTTAAACTACTGATCTACTGTTATTTATTACTAGAGGCCCAGTGCGCATGAGTAGCTTGCTTCCGCTTGCCTTACATGGCCGCCCAGCCCATTGCCGCTAATAGCCCTCCACCACTCATAGCTCTCTGCCGATAGTAGCTCACACCCCGCCCGCTGCAAGAGCTCCTGCTCCTTTGGTTGACTGAGCTATGGTGTGATGCTCATGGGCCTTTTAGATAAGAGATTGCAAAATGTTGCTCTCAAGGTACATTTAATATATTGTCACCATCATCCCTTTTTTATATGATAATCTTCAACTTCATACCATGGGTTTAGATAAGGATTTTTTTTACCATCCTGCTTTGACCAAAGCTATTTGGGGACTGATAGCTTTCTGTAGACCTGGAAAAATTTGTATGTTGCATTTTTGAATAGTGGTTGTCTCAATTTTCTCATTTTCTACTTCTAAAAATCCTGATTATCCCTATATACTATTCTCCATATCTCTCACTATGATTTGTATATTTTTAATCTCTACTTTTTGGGGGGACGTTCAGGATCAGTTCTGTAATATAATATTCCAGTTCACTAAATATTTTATATATCCACTAGAGGCCCAGTACACAAAATTTGTGCATGGGGGGGTGGGGGGGAGGAGGATGGAGTCTCTCAGCCCAGCCTGCACTCTCTCCAATCTAGGACCCCTTGGGGGATGTATGACTGCTGGTTTAGGCTCGATCCCACAGTTGGATATCCCTCTCACAATCTGGGACTGCTGGCTCCCAACTGCTCGCCTGCCTGCCTGCCTGCCTGCCTGCCTGATTGCATCTACCTGCTTCTGCCTGACAGCCTAATCACCCCTAACCACTTCCCTGCCAGCCTAATCAATGCCTAACTGCTCCCCTCCCGGCTGATCGCCCCCAACTGCCCTCCCCTGCTGGCTTGGTTGCCCTTAACTGTCCTTCTTGCTAGCCTGATTGCCCACAACTGCCCTCCCCTGACAGCCATCTTGTTGCGGCCATCTTGTGACCACATGGTGGCAACCATCTTGTGTGAGGGTGTGACGGTCAGTTTGCATATTACCTCTTTATTCTATAGAATAAAGGAAACAAGAGATTTAAAGCACTAACATTAAATATCTACTGTATCTGCCTAAAGAATATCTTATTAAAGTCAATGTCTTTCCTTCCAAGAGCATATTTCCCACACATGGGTGGGGTCTATGTAATAGTATAAATACAAATGAAAATTAGAAAGTGAATTTGAAATAGTAAAATATTAAAAACAATAAACACTGAGTCAGTGTTTGAGTTGCTGGTAAAATTCAATCACTATTTAATAATAGAATCTTGAAAATTTTGGTTAATCTATGTAGGTTGCAAAGTGATCTCTTAGACTGAAAAATATCTAAAGTTGTTCCAGTTTTAATTTCAGAGTTTTAAAATTTTTGTCACATATCCAAACTGCTGCTTTCCACAGTGTTAGAATCTGTACCTTCAGAAATAACTGCATGAATGCCTCCCATTTTCAACTTATTATCTGAATCTCTATAGACAAAACTTCACCATCAAGAAGATAAGATTCTCCTCAGTTCTCAAGCAATAAAATATGCTGCTTTGCATAGAATACATTATTTCTATATTTCAAAACCATACTTATGGTTGACTGCCCACTGGAAACAACACTTTCACTATAGATAATTTAGCTTTCATTCTCTTTCTTTCCAATTTTCCTGAGCTAGTCTTTTGGTGTAATAAAGGACCAATCAATAAACAAATGTTAAGGTTGCCTTGTGGTTCAGATCTGACATTTTTTAAAATAAGCTATTTATTTATTTATTTATTTATTTATTTATTTATTTATTTACTATATACTGGCGGCTGGGAATGAAGTTCACTGAGCTTGGTAATATATTTAATAAAATGTACAGCCTATATGATTATGTTAAATGTTAGGTCTGTAATCATAGACAAACCTCAGGACTGTTTGAGCATTTCTTCACTTTGTAATCTCTAGCATCTAGCACCAGGCAAAAAATGTGTGTTAAACTAAATTTAACTGAAGGAAATATGGAAAAGATAAAGAACTTCATATTAATTGAGCTAGACACTTTGTGAGTATTTGACAAAACTTATCCCCAAAGCTTACTGACTTTATGTAGACATAGGGGCCTGGTGCACAAAAATTTGTGCACTGGGGGTGGGGTTTCTCAGCCCAGCCTGTGCCCTCTCACAGTCTGGGACCCCTCGGGGGATGTCCACCTGCTGGTGTGCCTGGCCAGCCTGGGTGAGGGGCTGGTGGCTGTTTGCAGGCTGGCCAAGCCCCCCAGTGGGAACCCTCACCCCGTGGGGGTGTGGCCAGCCTAGGTGAGGGGCTAAGGGCCATTTTCAGGGTGCCCACAGCTCCCACTGACCCAATGTCCCAGCAAGGCTGGCTGGAATCAGGTTTCTGGGGTTTATTTCTCTTCCATAATTTAAACTTTGTTACCTTGAGCAAAGGCCTAGGCAGGCAACGAAAGCCTCCTGTTTGCTTCAGCTCCATGGCTTCTATAATTGAAACATTGTTGCTTGAGCAGAGGCCCGCCGGCCTAGTCAGGCAGTTGCAATGGAAGCCTCCTGTTTACTCTAGCTCCGTGGCTGCCGGCCTCCATCTTGGCTTCTTCCTCTCACATAATTTTTCTCCTTTATATAACACTTTTTCTACTGACTCATCATTTATAAACTTTTTTTCCTCCTTATTTCCTACTTCTGTTCCATCATCTTTCTTCCCATTTTTCTACGACCCTCCTTTCCTTCTCACATTCCTTCTTTCCTTTATCTTTACTCCTGCTCACCCTCCCCGTTTCCTTCCTTCCCACCTTGTTTTCTTCACTTCCTCCCTCTGACCTGCTTTGCTCCCTCCCCCATTCCTTCCTTCTTCCCATTCTCCTTTTAAGCTCTACCAACTCCCCCTTTATAACTTTTCTTCCCTCCCTCTTTTTCTCTCATCCTACCTTTGCCATACATTCTTCTCTACTTAGTGCCACTGTTTTAATACCTATCTATCTACCTGCCTAATTATCCACTATCATTTATCTTTTTTTTT
>PVJC01017429.1:0-32491 GCA_004026665.1 Murina feae | reverse complement strand
AAAAAAAAAAAAAAAAGTCAGGACTATCTGATACTGGGAAACACTTTTTTTCCACAATAGGAATTTTCAAGGCCATTCAGGGTTGCCTGACACCTCCTCTCCCTGGGTGACTTCCTGAAAGCCCTGTAAATGCTAATGACCCTCAGGTTTATACCTCCAGCTCCGCCTGACTCTTATTGAAGTCCTGACTTCACTCCCCAAACCTGCTCCATCCATAGTCTTTCCAATCTCAGGAAAGGGAATCAGCAGCTACCCAGTGGCTCAGGTCACAAATCTAGTTTGTCCTCAGTTGCTCCCTTGCCTTCACCTCCCACTTTTAATCCATCAGTAAATCCTGTCAGCTCTACCTTCAAGCCACCTCTCATCTCCACTTGGTGTCAGTTTCCTCAGGCTGCCCTGACAAACTACCACCAAGAGGTTGGCTTAAAATAACAGAAGTCTATTGCTCATCCTTCTGAAGGCTGAAGTCTGAAGTCAAGGTGCTGGCAGAGACATGGTCCCTCTGTAACCTGAAGAGGAGACTTCTCCCCGTCCTCCTCCTAGCTTCCGGTGGTGGCTTTGGCATTCCCTGTCTTGCAGCCACATCAGTCCAACCTCTGCCTCTGTTGTCCCGGATTCTCCCTTTGTATCTCTGTCCAAATCTCCCTCTTTTTAAAAGGACACCAGTCATATTAGATTAGGACCCACCCTAATCCAGTAGAGTGTCATTTTAACTTGACTACTTGTGCAAAGTACCTATTTCCAAGTAAGATCACATTCACAGGTACCAGAGGTTAAGACTTCAAAGTATCTTTGGAAGGGAGGCATAATTCAATCCATAACAATACTATAACCCCAATCGAAGCCACCATCACCTCTCACTGCAACCACCTCTTAGTCTTCCTGTTTCACCCTTGACCCCATAATAAAGTCTTAGGACACAATCTAAACTCCTTGCTTGACAGTAACTCAAAGCCCAAGGCCACTGTCTGCACCGCTTTCCCAAAAGGATTCCCTATCACCCTTCTCCTCACCCTCAAACTACAGCCTCACTGAGCACCTCCCTGTTCCTGCCAAGCTAGGACCCACCCACGTGAGACCTTTTCACTAGCTGCTTCCAGTGCCTGGAATACCATCCCTCCTATTCACTGAGTCGAGCTTCTTGTCATTCAGATACAGGTTTAGACATGACCTCTTCAGAGGTTTTCCCAGTCGTTCTCTTTCACATGTTTCCTAATTTGACTCCTTACACAGTAACTACAATTATGTGGTTTGTTTACTTATTCATTGATTTATTGCCTATCTCCCCACCAGCAGGACTATGCCTTCATCACTGCTCTATTTTCCACATCTAGGATAGTATTTGGCACAAAGTAGACGCTCAATAAATATTTGTTGAAAGAATGAACTGCTTTGTGATTGTCAAGTCCAAAGGACATTTTTCAATCTTTATCCTATAGAACACAGTACATTTGACAAAGCAATCACTCACTCTTATTGGAATTCTCTGCCATTTTCTCCCACCCCCAGCTGAACTCAGTGCCATAGTCTCCTAGTTCTCCCTGCTATAACTTCTGTCTCCTTTGCACACTCTTCTCCCTCTGTTTGTGCCTTTAATGGCAGGAAACTTTGGGTCCTGTGGCAGATGGACTAATGACAACCACCCCAGCCCACGAATGTCTATATCTTAGTGCCAGGAACCTGTGTATATATTACATTCTGTGTCAAAGGGGTCTTTGAAAGTGTGATTAAGTTAAAGATCTGAACATTGGGAGATTACCCTGGCCTAATGTAATCATATGGATATTTATAAAAGGGAGACAGGAGCGTCAGAATCAGAAAGAAGGTATATGGCCATGAGCCAAGAAATGCAGGCAGCCTCAGGAGGCTGGCAAGGTCAAGAACAGGTCTCCTCTAGTCTCCCAAAGGACCACAGCTCTGTCAACACCTTGTTTTTGGCATAAAACCAAAACCTATTTCACATGTCTGACCTCCAGTACTGTAAGATAGTATACTGTAGTTGCTTTAGCCCCTAAGCTTGTGGTAATTTATTATAGCAGCAATAAGAATCTAATACAGTCCTCTTCCATTCTCTATATTTTCTTTGGGCAACTTCACCCATGACTTCAACAACCACATATAACTGGATGTTTCTCCTCTGAAATTCAGACTTACATGCTTACATATTCAACAGTTTAACATCTTTAACTGGATGTCCTCTGGAGACCCCAAACTCAGTATATCCTCAGCTCAATCCCTTTCCCTCTCCACCTTGACCTGTTTCTCCACCTGTATTCTCTATCTTACCAGATGGCAGTATTGTGCACCCATTCTCCCAAGCAGGGTACTTACTAACTCCCTTTCCTTCACCCCAGTGCCCAACAAATCTCTAAGTCTCCTAATTTGATCTTGTAATCATGCCCCTTCCTCTCCATTCTTCTATCATAGCCTTGATGTCCATAATAATCTTCTAACTGGTCTCCAGGCCTCTACCCTTAAAGCCCTCAAATCCATCCCCCACACTGCATTTTTCTTTTTTAAATACAAATATCTTACCACATCCCTCCTTTCAAGATTTCTCTGAGATAAAAGTCAAGTTGCTAAATAAGGCTTACAAAGCGTCCCTGACTGCCTCCCACCCTTATCACTCCAACCTCACCTCTTCTGTATTTCCATCTTTGCACTCCCCCTCTGTTAGAAGACAGCAAAAAAGGACACAGGGAAAGAGGAGAGAGGAAGTAAGGAAAAGGGATGGTTTTCTGGGTCTTTCCTTCACTCGGTTTACCTCTCTAAAACCCCAATTTGACTGACTCCCAAATCAAGAGGAGTAGAAACACCACCTCCATATAAGACACTTGCAAACATATATATATATATCAGCAATTATACATCATTTCACAAGACATACCCCAAAAGTGCAAAATCATACCCCAACATGCAATTCCATGAAAATAATCTTTCTCTTACAGATATGCCAACCACAGAAAGACAAACACAGGAGATAGAGACAGATGCTCATCCAACTGCATGTGCCTTTGCATAACTACCCTTAAAATCCTCTCACACAGACACAACCTGGAGACACAAACATCCAATGCAGGGGGAGCAGGTGACTTCTATGGTTTAGGGAGCAAGAGAATAAGTAGTTAGGAGCAGTAGAAATGAATAGTGGAAGGTTGAGGGTAAATGGAAGAAAGGAAGAATGACCATGGGAGCATCAACTGGGATGTATTCATTCACTGCCATTCCCTAAAACTTAAAAATGGGCCAAATGTGTGCTAAGCAATAAGGGTACAAAGGTTCATAGTAGCAGTAGTGGTAATGGCAGCTAATACTCCAACAGTGGTCCTTACATACCAGGCATAAGTGATCTACTCATCTAATCCCCATAGCAATCTCTATACATTATTACCTTCAATGTATAGATGATATAATGAGGTCCAAGAAAGTTAAGTGACATGTACAGTGTCACATTGCTAAGAAGTTGCAGGACCTGGATTCCCACCCAAGTAGTCAGACTCTAGTCTATGTTCTTATTTACCTCCCAATGAATCTGCCCATGAGTAGCTCACAAACCACTCAGAGTTCACATGCTGGACCTGAGGCTGTGTGATGTTTTCCTTTGGGGAGGCAGCATCTAATAAAAGGCAGTAACAGTATTAAGGGATAGCCATTGACCTTGAAGTCAGGCTGACCTGGACCCAAATCACAGCTCTGCTATCTGCTACCCATGGATACTTTAGCAAATTAACCTTGTTAACCTCTCTGATCATCAGTTTTCTCATCCATAAAGGAAGACATTAATATATACTTTGTTGCATTTTATTAGAGTTAAATGAGATACTGTATATAAAAGTGCAAAGTACAATGCATACAGTAAGCACTCAACAAATAAGTCCCTCCCTTTTGTTGCTCCAACAAATAATTACTCTTCAACCCCCTAAACCAGGGGTGGGGAATGTTCAGCCCATAGACTATATAATGACCACAAAATCATTTGGTCTGGCCCTGCCAAGGCATTAGGGGTGAGCTGATTAAATGTTTGACAAATATAACAGACTAATTTTTAAGTTGATAATTTTGTATGACCCATGAATAATATAATAAATACATCCAAATGGCCCTTGGCAGAAAAAAGGTTCCCCACCCCTGTTAAACCTAATGCCTTCCAGGGACATTAGAAGAATGCTTGCAAATTACAGTTCGTAGGTATATATACCACAAAGTATTTTAGAAGGCACGGTAACTGAGCAGGAGCTATTGTAATTACAAGACAAGACACTCAACACACAGTAGCTCTTGCAATTACAGTCAGCCCAGCCCCTGAAGGCATAGGGGTTCTCCACTCCTACTTAGAATCAAGGTGGCCTCAAACTCCTTGAGACCTATAAAGTCAGACTTCCCCAGGGCAGGGCCCAGAAGGTTTCTGTTTGAATTCTTGTACACCCTTAAATTTGAGAACCACTGAATTTAAAAGTAAGGAGACACTGTGCATTCCAACAAGATACATGACTCAGGGGTGACGAGTTGACCTGTAGTGCTGCCAACTTTGGATTTTTCTTTTACACTAGTGGCCAGGTGCACAAAATTCATGCACTGGGGGGTGGGTGTCTTCCTCAGCCCAGCCTAAACACTCTCCAATCTGGGACCCCTTGGAAGATGTCTGACTGCCGGTTTACGCCTCAGGGATCAGGCCTAAACCAGCAGTCGGACATCCCTCTCACAATCTGGGACTCCTGGCTCCTAACTGCTCACCTGCCTGCCTGCCTGATAACCCCTAACCACTCTGCCTGCTGGCCTGATCATGCCCAACTGCCCCCCACTGCCAGCCTGCTTGCCCCCAACTACCCTCCCCTCCTGGCCTGATTGTCCCTAACCACCTCTGCCTCTGCCCCACCACCATGGCTTTGTCTGGAAGGATGTCCAGAAGGCCTCTCAGAAGGTCTCCTGGTCTAATTAGCATATTACTCTTTTATTAGTATAAATGATACAGAAAATAAACAAAGACTATTTTTCTGTCACTGGAAGGAAGCTGTCCTCTTAAACTAGGATTTGAGAAACCAGAAAAGCTAGGCATGGCAAGAACCAGGAAGGGTTAATTCTAACAGGTTTGGCCCTGGAGGGAAGAGGTGGCTGAGGCAGAGGAGAAAACTCCTGGGGGACAGAATCCCTGACTAGAGTGTAGAGGGGTATGGAAAATATTCCCCATTCACCCTCTCTTCAGTGGAGCCGGAATGAAACTGGGCGCTCAGTAGCATGGCCCAAGGGAGCAGAGCCCAGTGGTGACCCACTGGTCTGCTGAGGCTGGTGAAATATAGGGATTTCTGTTGCACAGGAGCCAACCTTTAGGTCAGGCCAGTGTGAGTCTTGCTGGCTGACTCAGAATGCAACCAAAAGTGACCTGAGAATAATTTCTTTATAACAGTAATTATGTCAGGACCAAAGGCCAAACAAGTAACCAAAGACCTCCAAGTCAGGCACAGCATTTTCTCTCTACCTAGGACTGGGATCACAGGTCCAAGCTCCTCTACCCCAGATCCTGAGCTTCTGTGGTCTCAACCTACCCTGAGCCCGGTACGACTGAGGGATGTGAGTCTACTTTAGAGTTGAAGGTTCCCACACTGAGTACTCAGACTCCAGCATTATGTGTCTGGGTTATTCAATATAAGAACACGGTTTTCTCCTAGGGGTGAACTCTTCCATGCTGACTTCCAGAGCTTGAAATCCTTCCAGTTCTGATCCTTGCACCGAGAATATTTGTGTAACCACAACCTACGCAGCATCTGCCTTGACCCTAGACCCTCCCAGATTGCTCCAGCCCTCTGTGCTTTACCATGTCATGACTCTTTGTTCCAAAATGTTGCTTTTTTTTTTGTAGGACCTGTATCTTTGAGAGGCATTTGCTTTTATTTATTTATTTTTAATCTTTATTGTTGAAAGTATTGCATGTTACTTTTAATAGAGGAAAAGTAATTAGCACATTTCTTGTGCCTCTCATTGTACTTCTTTCCCATGTCTATTGGGGTGCGCAGGGCGAAGGGCGGGGGGGGGCAGAGAGAAACCGTGTCTTTATTATATGTACCAGCAAATAAAAATGAGTTTTCACTATCAAGCTATCTCACCTACAGAGCTAGATAATAACTAAATACTAGAATTCAGCTAGGCACTGGTTGGATTCTAGCTACTCAATTAGATTCATATATATCTTTTCTCATCATAAAGCTAATTAACTAGTTGACTAGAAGATTACAATGTAAGCATCAACACAATTAATGAATTTGTATGTGTATATAAAGGGAATCCACAATTTCATATGTTAAGCTTTTGACCAACCTAACCTTTAATACCTTATACATTAAAATCCCTAAAGTCTAAACTATCACTCATATTAAATTTGGGCTTTAAACAGCTGTTGAATGAACCTTCAAGCTTTGTGATGAAAGTCCTGCTTTCCTGAAAGTATTTATTCATTTATTCCTTTCTCCCACAAATGTTTCTTGAAGGCCAACTATGCATCAGGCACTGCGGGTCAAGCATGGTGCCTGACCTCAGGAAGTAGACAATATAGATGGGGAGACAGCCAATAAATAAGAAAGCAAACTAATAAATAACATACTGCATAATTTATACTATGAATGATAGAATCAGAGTACGCTAACAAAAATAAATGGGAAACACCCCCGTAGCAATGAGCACACTTGGCATCCAGATCTTGGTCTCTAATGCTATTCTCCAAGGAACCAGGGCTCCTTGGAGAAATGCTTATTCTAGGTTTGGGGCAGGAAATACACAAGATGATCCTGGAGAATCTTGTGGTGACAGAAAATAAGGTACTCAAAAATAAATAACTACTGACATTAATGGGCAAGGTCAAAGAGACACAGGAGCCAACTGAAATAACTCCCAATGGCCAAATCTGGAACAACTGGAGCAATAAAATAAAAAAGACAGTATTGGATTATAACCTAAAGCATAAAACAAACATTCATGAGTCCATCCTGACATGAGCTAATGATTGACTATATAAATAAATGGAGAAGAAATAAATCTCCCATGTGGAAGAATTTGAAATAATTTATGTAGATACTCCACCACTCAGGTGTAGGCGGTACCTAATGACTTCCTTCCAAAGAGGACAGTATAGAAACATGGGGGGCAGGGAGGGGGGAAGAGGGGGAGTAACTTTTCAGTAGAGAAATCTGACAAACACTATTTCAGTCAGGTGGTCAAAGTCAACATCAACAATCATAAATCATGTTGGTAGTTTGTACCCTTAATATGATGTGACAAAAGGGGCACTTTACCTGTATGACTTTCCTCCCAAACCTATTACCCAATCTAATCAATTTGAAAATAAAAATCAGACAAGTTCCAATAGAGGAGAATCCTACATAATACCTGACTAACACTCCTCAAAACTGTCAAAGTCATCAAAAACAAGGAAACTCTGAAAAACCGTCACAACCAAGGGGACCCCAATGAGACATGACAACTAAATGTAATGTGGAATCATGAATGGGACCCTGGAACAGAAAAAGGACATCTGGCCCTAACTGGTTTGGCTTAGCGGATAGAGCATCGGCCTACAGACTGAGGGGTCCCAGGTTCGATTCCGGTTAGGGACATGTACCTTGGTTGTGGGCACATTCCCAGTAGTGGGTGTGCAGGAGGCAACTGAGCAATGTTTCTCTCTCATTGATGTTTCTAACTCTCTATCCCTCTCCCTTCTTCTCTGTAAAAAATCAATAAAATATATTTTTTTTAAAGAAAGGACATCTGGTAAAAACTAAAGAAATCTGAATAAAATATGGTCTTTACCAATATTGGTTCATTAATTGAAATAAATGTGCCTCATTAGCATAAGCTGTTAATAGTAGGGGTAAGAACTCTCCATACTATCTAGCTCAATTTTTCTGGAAATCTAAAACTATTTTAAAGTCTGACCAGTGTGGTTCACTTGACTGAGTGTTGTCTCATGCACTAGAGGTCACCTGTTCAATTCCTGGTCAGGGCACATGCCCAGGGTTGCAGGCTCCAATTCCAATAGGGGCCATGCAGCAGGCAGCTGATCAATATTTTTCTCTCATCGATGTTTCTGTCTCTCTCTCCCTCTCCCTTCCTCTCTCTGAAATCAATAAAAACATATTTAAGTAAATAAATAAATAAAGCTATTCTAAAAATCAAATTCTATTTATTAAAAGAAATAAATAAATAAGCAGGATGTGTCTGAGAAAGCCTCACTGGGAAGTTACTTTAAACCTGGACTTGAAAGTCTAAGTCATGTGAGGAAAGGAGAAACAACGTTTAGAGCACAGGAAATAGTATGTGCAAAACCCTTCAGCAGGAAAGAACCTGGTACATCTGAGGAAGAGAGTGTTAGCATGCCCCAAGTGCCATGAACAAGAGGGGGCGGTGGGCAGTAAGGCTGAGGGGAGGGTGGGTGGCATAAGGCTGGGGGGTAGGGAGGACACCAAGACCTTAACTCTTCAGTAAGGAGAAGCATCTTATTCTAAGCGCAGTAGGAATGCAATGCCATTTTATTCTAAGGGCAAGAGGAACACAATGCCCTCCGTACAGCCATCTTACTCAGCAGAGCAAAGTATGTACAACCATGGAGTATTTAAATATATTCCATTTTGTAAAAGTGAATGGGAAATGAACACTGACGATGAAAACCGGAGTTCTCAGACACATTTAGGCAATGATGCAAGCTATTAGGCAGGCTGAAAAGGTGAAACTAGACTCATTTTTGGATATTCGTTGGATTTAAACTGACTGTGGGATTAATTGTGAAAGAAAAGAACAGAATTAACACCTAGAATATTTCATTGAAGATCATGTCTAAAAGGTAAAGTTTACCTTGGGCATTCATAATTTGCTGTATCTCTGACAACAAATATGTAAGTCAACTTTTGTAGTCATGATTTTTCAAATGAGAGAACATAGGGATCTGCTTTAATACTTTCTACACATAAGTCTTATCGTTAACCGCTTGACAGAAGTTAGACTAATTTTTGACAAAGGTAATGTTTTTTTTAATACCTTTCCTTCTGCACTCTGCTTCTCGAGATCAGCATTAATCCACATTCACATTCCAGAGCACACCCAGATGCATTACCCTCCAACACACACACATACACACCCCTCCACCCTCACCCCACCCTTCAGAGACAAAACCCTGGAGTGAACTACCTGCCTTCTCCCTTCCTGCGTCTGATTTCCCCAGACCGTGTGAAGGAACTGGCGATGTAGTCTGTTAAATTAATTCTCTATAAGAATGCATATGGCTCTCCCTTAAAAATTTGAATTTTAAAAGAGATCTCATGAAAGAAAGAACACCTTAAGCCAAGAAACAAATCCTACTAATATACATTTTAGGAGTTCTGCCAATCTGGTGAGAGAGGTATTTTGTAGAATGGAAACATTTAGCAGCCCCCCTACTATCGTACCACATGGATAACCAAATTCTTTGCCAGCACAGAAATCCACTTTATCATTAATAACTCCATCTAGTTTCATCAGTTATTTCCATACCCTTTTCACCAAATCATATTTCATTTTGTTTTTAAAGAAAAAAATATTAGTATTAATTTTTGTCACCATCAGAAGCTCCTAAGAAATAAATGGCTAAATGTTAATTAAGGTGTAACATGTTTACTTACATAGTTTTTAAAGGTATTCATTAAACAAATATTTATTATGTGCCAGGACTGTCTGGAAATTGGGGATACAATGATAATCAAGTCAGACAATGTCCCCATTCTTAAAGAGATTGTTTCCTAGTTCAAACTAATTAAAGCCAAAAATCCATGAGAAAATGGTAGTCTGAGGCCTTAGAGCAGTGGTTCTCAACCTTGGCTGCACATTAGAATCACCTGGGAACCTTTTTAAAATCCTGATTTCTGGGCCTCATCCTCCAGAAATTCTGTTTCTTTGTTACTAATGTTGTAGCCCCACCCCATAACAAAGAAACAGAATTTCCGGAGAATGAGGTCCAGAAATCAAGATTTTAAAAAGGTTCCTGGGTGATTCTAATGTGCAGCCAAGGTTGAGAACCAATGCCTTAGAGGCTCAGTAGGAACTTAAGACTTGCTAATCAAAGACAGGGGAGCAAGGATGAGTTAAGAAGAGTCCCCTTTTATCAAGCAGGGAATGCCAAAAGCATAATAAGGGTTCATGTTAGGAAGAGCTAAGGAAATCCTCAGCCTCATCCCTCAAAACAAAATCTTTGAATAGAGAGAGGATTAAGGTATATGTAGAACTGTGCACCTGAAACCTGGATAATTTTGTTAGCCGGTGTTACTCCAATAAATCCAATAAAAGGGGGAGATATATGTAGAATTGCATGAAAGCACATGTTAGGGGGAATCAGAGCTTGTTAAAATGAAACTCCATGACAATAGAAAAGGTAGGTCTAGATGTAGAGCAACCAGAAGGTTCATACATTGTTGGTGGGAGTATAAAATAGTTCATTCGCTTTCAAAAACTGACAGTTTCTTTGAAAGTTATCCCTAGCTGTTTTGGCTCAGTGGATGGAAAGTTAGCCTGCAGATCTAAGGGTCCCAGGTTCGATTCCGGTCAAGGGCACATACCTCAGTCCAGGCACATGCAGGAGGCAACCAATCGATGTATTTTTCTCACATGGGTATTTCTCTCTATCTTTCCCTCTCTCTTCCATTCTCTATGAAAATCAATGAAAAACAATATCCTCGGGTGAGGATTTAAAAAAAAAAAAAGTTAAACATACACTCACCAAATAACCCTATCTTCGTATTCCTAGGTATTTACCCAAGAAAAATATGAAAATCTATGTCCACAAAGACTTGCACAAAAAATGTCCATAGACGGTGTATTCAAAATAGCCCCAAACTGTAAACTACCCAAATGTCCATCAGCAAGAAAGTAAATAAACAAACTGTGAGATATTCATATAGCGGAATTATACTCAGTGATAAAAATATACACAATAGGAGAACCAAGATGGCGGCATAATGTATATACCTGAATGCGCTGCCTCTCACAACCACATTAAAACTACAACTATAAAGCTAAATAGCCATCTCCCAGAACCAGGGGAGTGGAACTTCTACAACTAAAAGGAAAGAGAAAGAGTGCATTGAGACTGGGTAGATGTGGAGGCACCAAGAACAGAGAAGTACAGAGGTGTGCAAAACAGTAGTGGGGTGGGGGGTAGCGGCGGCAGAAGTGGCAGCACCTGGGTGTGCGGGTTCTTTCAATCAGAAGGGAAATACAAGCTCCCAGGGCTGCACTGAACTCCTTTCAGGCTGTCTGGCATCGGGTCAGAAAGCGAAAATAGCTTTCTAGCAGAGCTGCTCTCAGCAATCATTGCGACTGTGCGGGTGCGGAACTCCAAAACTTGGGGACTCCAGGGCGCGGAGACGCTAAAATGCAGAGACGGCTGAGGGACAGCCATCATTGTTTGCTCTGCCCTAGTGATTTTCTGAGACCCTGCCCCACCCAATTTACAACCCCAACCAAGCTGTGCACCTGTCAGCCTACAGCCTAACCTAACAAACTGCAGCTGGGACAGAGAGCTCCAAAAGTTCCAAACCCCAAACATGGAGGAGAAATCTATAGATCTCACTGAAGCACCTCCTGGGTAGACTCACACAGCAGCTGACTTTGGACCTCCTTGGAGATACAGGAGCCAATGTACCCAGTGGCCAGATACCAGATTTCAACTCCTCACATCCATAAGGGACACACTCAAGAGGCAGACTCAGTGAGCACCAAAGCCCCACTGAAGCAAGTTCTGCTCCATAAGGGCATCTCCTGCACAGCAGTTCTTCCACTATAGACACAGTGGGCCCTCACAATCAATTGGCCTGGAGGTCATTTCCTCCCAGTGATACCACAGCAATCAAGAGTTAACTGCAACAAGACTTTGCACCCAGCCCTCAAAGGCGTACACCAAGAGTGTCCACTCCAGGTGATTGGGGAGGCTGAGCCACTGGGCCTAAGAGGACACCTACCACACAAAGCCACTCTGTCAACACAGGGAAGCAGCCAAAATGTGGACACAAAGAAACAGGCCACAAATGAAAGAAAAGGAGGAAAGCAAACTACTGGACACAGAGTTCAAAACCACAGTTATAAGGCTGCTCAAGAATCTTCTACAGACCTCCAAGGAACTAAGTGAGACCTTCAAAGATCTTAATGAAAATACCAAAAAAATGGAAAAGGAACAGTCAGAAATTAAGTATACACTGACTGAAATAAAAAATAATATACAGAGATCCAATAGCAGACTAGAGGATCCCAAGAATCAAGTTAAAGATTTGAAATATGACGAAGCAAAAAACACTCATCCTGAAAAGAAAAAAGACAAAAGAATCCAGAAGTGTGAAGCAGCCTCTGGGACAACTTCAAACATACCAACTTCCAAATTATAGGGGTGCCAGAAGAAGAGAGAGCGCAAGATATTGAAAGCCTATTTGAAGAAATAATGACAGAAAACTCCCCCTACCTGGTGAAGAAATGGACTTACAAGTCCAGGAAGCACAGAGAACCCCAAACAAAAGGAATCCAAAGAGGACCATACCAAGACACATCATAATTAAAATGCCAAGGGCAAAAGACAAATGGAGAATTTTAAAACCAGCAAGAGAAAAACTGTTAGTTTCCTACAAGGGAATACCCATATGACTGTCAACTGATTTCTCAACAGAAACCATGCAGGCCAGAAGGGAGTGACAAGAAATATTCAAAGTGATTAACAGCAAAAACCTACAACCAAGATTACTCTACCCAGCAAAGCTACCATGTAAAATTGATGGTCAGATAAAGAGCTTCACAGATAAGAAAAAGCTAAAGGAGTTCATCACCACCAAAAATCAGGATTATATGAAATGCTGAAGGGAATTCTTTAAGAAGAGGAAGAAGAAAAAGGTAAAGATAAAAATTATGAACAACAAAGTGACAACAAATACATATCTATCAACAAGTGAATCTAACAATTAAGTCAATAAAAAAATCTGATGAACAGAATAAACTGGTGAATATAATAGAAGTAGGGGCATAGAAAGGGAATGGACTGACAATTCTCAGGAGGAACAGGGTGTGAGGGGTGTAGGAAGAGACTAGACAAAAATCTTACACCTATGGAAGAAGACAGTGGCAGGGATAAGGGCATGGGGGGGTGGGAACCAGGTGGAGGTGTAGGTAGTGCACAGGAGGTTTATCTCGGTGCAGTGGCTGATGCAATGCTGTGAGCTCACTCCAGCAGTTCAGATCTTTCTGGCACACCAGGAAGATGGCAACGCCCGCCTGAGCCCCTCCCAGAGCCACATACACAGTACCCCAACCTTTACGCTCATTGGCTCCCTAAGATGATGTTCCATGATTGGCCACCTCCACCTATAAATACTCTGTACGTCTGCAATAAAATTAGACCTGCGTCACAGAACCTGGTCCCTGGAGTCGTGCATGCAAGCATCCTAGCGCTAGGGGCTCCGTCGTCCTCACCCCTGGGAAATCCCCTGCTTCATATGGCGCCCAACATGGGGCCCCCAGAACATCGGACTGGGTGAGTGACCCTCTGCAATATGGGCAATGTTCCCCCCGAGGCACACACCCCTCAGGCACGAGCTCTCCACGTCATTTTGCAGAGTAGGCGAGTTACGCTATCAGAAAAGGAACTCCAGATGCTGTGGAAGTGCCTCTTACACTTTAATCCTTTGTTGTTAAAAGCCCCCATATGGGATCCAGGCACTTGGGAGAAAGTACTCAAGCGTATAAGGAAAAACATTTCCGCTTTCTCTAACGCCCGCCATTTTGGCCCTCCTCGCATGTCTCTCTGGAGATCCCCCTGAACCATTTCTGCCAATACCTGTGGCCCTTGCGGCCTGAGTGGAGGTGGGTCCTTCCCCCGTACTCCCCTCCAGAGCCCTCTGCTCCCTGATCCGTGGGACTTGTTCGTTAAAGAACGTTCGGATATGGACAAAAATGAAACCAAACAGTCTATTGCCGAGTCCGTGCCTTTGGGGGTGGGGAAGACGGTTCCACCTCCAGGTTCTACAACTAATAAACCTACCTAAAATACCAGTACTCAGGCTCAGTACAAGGTGGCGAGTTACAAGTGGTGAAACATGCACTTCTATAGTGTCAGGACAATCCAGTTAATATCTTTTCATATAGTGCTTATGCAGTCCACACTGTGAAAGCTATAGGCTTGTCTACCTTCAGAATTAAGGAAAACCGCCTCAAGCCTTTCCAGTAACAATTAACCCCTATAGCTCCTCAAGTAGCCATCCCAGACTCACTCACCTTACATGAATACAAGAGCTCTGTGGCCAGATAAGAAACAGTCTATTTATATCAACAGGGGCCCTAAACCTCCTATTCAACCCAGGGGAGAGGTTTTGCTTGTATCTTCCTAGAAGGCGAGAAACACCCCCTCTGGATTCCAGCGAGAGACGTCAAGCCACACACCTTTAGAGATGAGTCAGAGACCAGTCACCCCACCAGTGGTGGAGATGGAGGAACTCTCACTTGAAGAGGAAACATGGCACCAACGGAGGAGATGTCCATGAGACAGAAGGACTCACCCTATAATGTGGGGCGATATTCCAGCCGCCTCACTTCTTGGCTAAACCCCACTAACCTATTCATTTGGGCTACCTTAGCTGTTATATTCCTCATAGCATTCTTCCTCTTCCACTGTATGTTCACCATGATAGCCCGCATAACGGCACAATAGGCCATGACTATACACAGCCAACAGGCACTATTAAAAAAGGAAGGGGGAGATGTAGGTAGTGCACAGGAGGTTTATCTCGGTGCAGTGGCTGATGCAATGCTGTGAGCTCACTCCAGCAGTTCAGATCTTTCTGGCACACCAGGAAGATGGCAACGCCCGCCTGAGCCCCTCCCAGAGCCACGTATACAGTACCCCAACCTTTACGCTCATTGGCTCCCTAAGATGATGTTCCATGATTGGCCACCTCCACCTATAAATACTCTGTACTTCCACAATAAAATTAGACCTGCATCACAGAACCTGGTCTCCGGAGTCGTGCATGCAAGCGTCCTAGCGCTAGGGGCTCCGTCATCCTCACCCCTGGGAAATCCCCTGCTTCATGGAGGGGAGCTATGGGGGTTTAAAAAAAGGAACATTTGTAATAATCTGAACAATAAAGATTTATTTAAAAAAAAGAAAAAATATATACACAAGAAGGATGACTCTCAAAACACTGTGATAAGCAAAGAGGCTGGTCATGAAAGAGTACATACTATAAGTACTCCAGAACAGGAAAAACTAATCTATACTGGGGGGAAACATCAGATCTGTGGTTGCCTAAAGCTGGGAAAAGGTAGATAATTAATGAGAAAATATATAGGGTAATAGAAATATTCTTCTTATTTGGGGCCATATTTATACCCAACTACAAACACATCAAACAAAACTCTTAAGATCTGGGTATTTTATTGTATGTTAATTGAGAACCAATTGTTTTTGTTCGTTTTTCACTTTTAGGCTGCTTTAACATCAGGTCAACAGTAAAGGACACAAAACCATCAGCAAACACCTTAGTTGACAGGCTGCTTTATTAAATGCTAAGGGTGTATGAGATCTTGGTGGCTATCACAGGTAATAACACGTTGGGTAAGACTGGTCTAAGACAATTTTGTGGAAAAATGTCTTTGAGATTCAAAAACAACTTGCTCACAAATAACCTTCTAAAAGAAATAGTTCCCTTGTAAGTATTTATTGAAAGTCTACCAAGGCCAGGCATTAAAATGGGTGTTGAATACTGGGCCTCAGTTCTGATTAGCTCCCATTCAAGTGAAGGATGGGATGGCAGCTATAAAATAAACAAAAATGTAAATGAGATCATTTCAGTTGCTGACTGATCACATACTCAATTTGTACTTACAAGGTTGTCTTGCTTTTAAGTTGTTTTCTAATTAAGATACAAAGTTGGGAGACAAAATGGTGTAACAGTAAAAAGCATGCATGGGTTGTGGCTGTGGAACAGTTGCTTAATTGGCTCACTATAATTCCTGGCATCCAGTAACCTTTCAATAAGTGTCAACTGTCATTTTTATAACTATTATTATGTCCTTCTTCTCCCTCTCATAAGTAAAACATGGTGTTTGACAATATATGTGCCATTAAAGACAAGTACAAAAATATTCATAACAGTTGCATTCATAATAGCCCAAACTGGAAACGACCCAAACAGTGGGATGGATAAATAAATTGTGACATATTTGTACAATGGAATACTTCCCTGCAATAAAACAACAAACTGTTGCTACATGGCAATTAATGACTTGAGTGAATCTCACAGACATAATACTGAGTGACAGAAGCCAAACACGAAAGACCACATACTATATAACTTCATTTATATGAAGTGCAAGAACAGGCAAAAACAACCTATAATAACCTAAGTCTAAAGAGTGGTTCCTTTGGGCAGGAACTGTTGACTGGAAGGGGTACAAGAATGTCTCCTTGTATGTTAGAAATATTCTTTCCCTTGATCTGACTGGTGGTGACGTGGGTATATACACGTGTAAGAATTAATTGGGCTATTCACTACAGATCTAAGCATTCACTATATGTACCTTGCAACTCGCTAAAACATTTTAAGGTTTCAAATTAAATTAAGTTAAATAAAGAAGCACATTCAGAAATACGAGTATTTCATATGTACTATCTCGCAGTGAGTGGAAATGCTGGACCTTGTCTATCATAAGTAGTTTGTTCATTCATTCAAGGCACATTTCCTGAGCATCTCCCAGCTGCCGGGCACCAGGATAGGTGGCCAGAACACATGAATGAACACAACAACACAATCTCCATTCTTAAGGGCATCCCTGAAATGAGCAGCCAGCCATGTAACCTACTACCCTAGGGCAGCTGGTAGCAGCTTCTCTAAATGTGGCCAGAGGGTCCTGTGGGCATTCGGTGACTTCCACAGGAGAAACCTTAGACCCTAATTCGAATCCAGTAACTGAAACATTACACATGGTCATCCATTTCTCCTGAGGAGCAACATGGGTAATACATCTCAGGTCATGGTGTTTAACAGCAATTGACATTTATAGGTCATTGGTAGTGATGACAAATCTCTTTCTGGAAGGCTCCTCATTTGTGACAACGGCAAGAGAAAAGAGGCAAATTTTCGTGAACGTGGTTCAGCTTCCGCCCTGCAGGGGAACATCCAACAGATGACCCTTTGTTCTCTCAGTGGTGTCAATGGGGTAGGAAACATGAAACAACTTGAGCAACTGACCACCGCCCTCATGGTGGGCCCCAGGATTTTGCTCTCAGGGTGGTTCAATAGTGAGCCCCATGCAATATTAATGTATGAAACATGAAAAGCTCTTTGCACTTGCCTCTGGTATGAATTAATAATTTAACACATTTCAAGTTTTATTTTAAAGGATCCAAGTTAATTGATGGTTCGTCCAAAATAGCCCTGATCATCTTGCTCACTGCAGAGCAGCATTTTAACAACCCTGAGTGGCAAAAATGGGAACAAGTAGGGTGTCTAGGGGCTGTTTTGCCTTACTAAAGAGGTCTGAAGAGCAAATATATACGATCACCTCTCAAGAGAACAAGAGAAAAGGGACCAGGAAGACCAGTGATTCCTGATGTTGTAGTTTGTACTCCTCCTAAGGCCAAACAAGCAATTATTCCTGACTTTAACACTGACAAGGCCAAAATAGAGGCCCAAGAGACTAGTACTTGGGATCTTAATCCAACCAAAAAGAAGGGTGACCAGATGTCCTGGTTGGCCTGGGAGAGTCCCAGTTACACTTGTTATAAGTATCAATAGAGCCCTCTTGAACTCCAGAAAGTGCGCCAGTTTGAACAATAAATCATTTGGTCACCTTAGAGTTGGTGAACTGGAATGACACGCCTTTGAGGGAAAGGAACCAGGGTCCTCTCATATCCTGTGGTTCACCTTGGACCTACTCAGCTCCATGGCCAATAGACCCTGAGAGGAAATACACTGTAAAAGGCATTATGCCTAAAATATTACATTCTACCTCTACAGGCAAGAAAAACCTCACAGTAAAGGAAAAGAGAGAAAGGAACTACCCAGGGAGGCTAAAAGGGCTTGGCCCATCAAGGTGGGAGAAAGCTCTATTTATGGAAGTTATAGGAGTTCCCTCAGGTTCCCATAGCAAATTACTACAAACTGGGTGGCTTAAAACAACAGAAATTTACTCTCTCGTAGTTATGGAAGCCAGAAGTCCAAAACTGAGGTGTCGACAGGGTTGGGAGGATCTGCTCCTTCTTCTCTCTCAGCTTCTGATAGTTTGCCAGCAATCCTTGGCGTTCCAACATTCCCATCTCACCCTCCATCTTCACATGGCCTCTCCCTCTATGTGTCTGTGTGTCTCTATATCCTCTCGTTTTCTGATAGGAACACCTGTCATTGAATTTGGGGCCTACTCTAAACAAGGATGATCTCATTAAGCTTTTCATTATATCTGCAAAGACTCTTTTTCCAAATAAGGTACCTTCATTAAGTTCCAGGGATTAGAACTTGGACACATGTTTGAATGGGTCTCAATTCAACTCACACTAGATGTGTACAAAATAGTGCACAGGTGAGTGAAAGTTCACCAAGTAGGCTTTTTAAAAAACAGCAAAGAGCTTTTCTTAAGTTAAATCTGGGGGAAGAAGAAAAAGGACTCAACTCCCTGCAGGAGAGAGAGCACAAGGGAACCAAGCACCTAAGATGTGGAGACACTCCTCTGTGCCTGATTTCGTGGCCACTGTGTCCAAGGAGTAGGGGCTGGGACAGGAGACGATCACACCTACAAGGCTTTCCCTGGGAGTTACTGTGGATGGTCTGTGAAGCTCCAACAGCGTCACAGGGCAGAAAGTGTCAGAGCTGCCATCTGACACAAATCAACCTGCTCCTAACGCCGTCATACTTCCCACATTTTAGTCACCAAATATATGAACTAGCCACTCACACACTTTGGAGGGATATCAAAAAGGAGATAAAGCCCCCTTCTCAGGCCTCAGCCACCAGGAATGATGGGTGCTTCAACCTCAAATCCCGCAGGTTATTTCTAGACCAAGATCCCACCTGATCACAAAAATTAAACACCAACCACCAATCCAGCTTAGTTTGTCCTCTGTCCATAAAATGCTTGCAGCTGCAACTAAGACATAAAATTAAAAATTAAATTAAAAGATAACGTCTCATGTAATTGTCTTCCAGGGCATGCATGCCACTCCTCTGATCAAAAGCATCACTGACTGCCCATTGCTAAAGCAGTGTTTTCCCAAAGGGTTTCACACACACCCAGGACCATGTGGCAGGTGTGTATGGTGGGGGTAATTTGGGGGGAGGATTATGTTCAGAGAATGACATTCCACATTCAAAGAGCATATCTCAAAGGCTTCTCACATGTCTATCCCTGCCCAGAATTCCTCATCTCCTACATGCATTCCCCCCTACACCCGTATCTAACCAGTGTGCTAATATACTGCTTATCGTAAAGCTTTGACTCATGCCATTCCTCAGCTTAGAACACTCTTCCCAGTCCTTTCCACTCCCCTGCAAACCAGGTGCCCTATCAGACCCCTCTCTCCGATTATGTACTTTCTCCACTTCGATCCAGGATGGCCTTTCCCTTCTCTGATGACCTGACTGCTCTTTCACAAAATCATGTCCTAATGCATGTTTTACTCCCTTTCTGTTCCCGACCAGCCCAAAGCCCTTTAGGGAAAGGGGCTCTCTACACCTCTCGTGGTGGCCTCCACTTAGACACTCAGTAACATCAACAAGGTTATTGGGGGGTCCAGGAGAAGTCCTAGAGATGTGCTTATAGGTGAGTACAACTTTGTCTTTGGTTCATTCTTATTAATTCCCCAAGTTTCCAATGCCAAGAGCCCTTCTCTAGCAAGCCGGCATCTCTTGCCTGGAGAGCTGCAAATGCCGCTGTAACAAAAACAGTGACTTCATCTCCCAGTGGGTTTCAGAAGGTATGTGGGTTCCTGGACTTCACTTCCTTCTAACAGTTAGGAAACTAAGTTGTTTTTAGTTGTTTGCCAGATTTTATAAGAGCCTTTCTGCCTCCTGAAGTGATGTATGGTATCTATGTTTTAAACTAAGCAAACTAAACGTGTTTTGCTTTGGGAACTTTTTGAAATGTCTGAATGCCTTCTGAGTTAAGTAGAGACGCCTGAGAGTGCCGCTTAATAACTGGAGTTGAGACAGGAGAGCAGTTCTCTTCAGAATCAGAGGGAGCTGTGCCCCACAAGCATTTTTTAAATTCCTTTGACAAGAAACAACTAATTAACATCCTGGTAGGGGGCATCAGATATTTTTTTTATCTTTGGTTAACTTCCAGCAAACCAAAGCACAAAAAGGACAAAAGAGAAAAAAAGGAGGGAGACTGTAGACAGGTAATTCTGAAAGCCTTCTTTTTCTGTTTTTCTCTTCTGACTCTGTTTGGTGAGATAATAGGACTTGAAATTCTAGGGAGGAAGAAAGTGATGAGTAATGAGAAAGAACAGCTTTGTACTCTTCTTTGAAAGGTTTTTCTTTCACATGGTATAATTTTTTTCTTAGGAAAAAAATAAAATGCAATACACATATCCCTGCCTTGCTTATGTTGCAATTTCAAACATTCACAATACTTAGAATACCGTGCATTAGGCTCAGTGCAACAAATATTTATTATGTTCCCAGCACAGTGCTAGGTGCTGGGAAAACAGAACGAATAAGATGGAATCAACTTTCCCTTCTAGTGATGCAGTCTGACAGGTGCCCTGAGGGATTTCTAAAATAAGAGGAATAGAGTCTGCCCTCATGGAGCCCACAGTTTAGGGGGCAATGCTTGTCAATATTAAAAAGGGTCAAGGGGAGAAAAAGAGAAGGTCATCACTTCATACTGTTTGGTATTCATTCCATTTAAGCAAAACCGGACTCACTGGGGCAGAAGTTCATTCCTTTGAAACTTTAAAAACGAAATGTTTAATATCCCTCTGAGAAAGGAGAAGTAACCAGTACACAACTCTAACATACACACCTATCGCTGATGTCACAGAATGTTCTAGATCAAAGAATTATGAGATCTCTAGTTCTATCTACAACCGAGGCGTCCGAAGCCCACAAGGTCAGAGTCAGCCTGAGTTCTCAGCAGCCTCCAGTGTAGACCAGGAGATCAGACCCCAGTCCTGGGTCTGAGGTAGGTGTGCTCCACAAACAGTCATCCTCTCCTCTGCATGATGCTTCTTCCTTGGGCTCCTCAGGAAGGGAATCAATCCTGCCCCTGCCGTTTCCTTCATCTTCTGAGAAAAGACTTCGAGAGCAGTGCAGTCCTAGGGGGATCTTCATAAAAACTGACACCACAGGCTCTCACACTACTGATAAGACAGGGACAGTGACAGCCTCCTGGCCACCTGACCACCCAAAGCACCTGAACACCTAGCAAAGCTTAGTTTTGCTCTCACCGCCTTATTTGATTCCAAAAATCTCTCTTCCTAATTTCTCTTTTTCTGTGTATCTCTGAGAGAGCATCAAGAGACAGAAAAGACAGGCTGAGAAGGTGTGGCAACACTCAATACACTCAGAAGAACCTAAAAACAAAGGGATGATAATAGAATAATTAAACGGGGAAAACCAGGGCTATCCTCAGAACATTGGCATAAAGCAGACCCTGGAAGTGGGCAGAAATTCAGACAGAGGCTCCTGGCTGACCCAAACTAGAAGGTCTAGAGTTTACATTTCTTTTTCTTATTCTGACGAGCGTCCTTGGTCCATCTACAAATGGGCAAGAAAGACCGTATTGGACTATGGAAACAAACAAACTATAATGGCTATCTTTATAGCTACAAAAATAAGCTATTAGGGCTATCTTTCACTCAGAGCCTTCAGGTTCACAAAGAAGAAAAGTGGTAAAGAAAGAAGAAAAATAATGGACAAGATGAAAAAGGAAAAAGCCCTTATCCATAATTTTCTCCCCTACCATCATGATCTATAACATTCGTGCAATCGCAGTTAAAGCTGAGTTCACGGTCTCCACACACTGTGTTCCTGCTGGAATTGGCATTTCCTCTCCCAGGATGCTGGCGGGGTGCCTCTGGTGGAGGTGAGGCACCTTCCCTATGACAGGATGGCATTTGTTTTGCATAATCAATATCCTTTGTTTTATAACCCTGTGTGCTTAGGACCCTCTAGGACCAATAAACATAAAATTTGTATATGTAGTGGCACTTGAAAAAGATGCTACAATAATGGCACATTAATAAATTCATTATCGATACCAGTCCCCTAACCTTCATTAGACCTGTCTGATTTAGACCTTTCTGAATTTCAACTTCTTTTCCATCTTGATATGTCGCTAAAAAGCCCCTCCCGGAAGCATATTTTTCCTCCTGAACCTCCTCTTCTTTCATCCTTCCTTTTTCTTTCCTTTGCCCTATTCTGCCTCTCTTTTTTGCCAAACAAAAGTCTTATTTACTTATTAAACAAAAGACCCTTAATATATTATGCTTTCAGTTTTCCAGGGGAATTTTCACGCTGTTCTCATTTACTTCTAATAATAACGGGTTTCTAATTGGACAGAGCGAATCAAATACCATAAATAAGAGTGGTTTTTTCTTCTCTCCTCATGAACTCCACCAATGGAAGGAGAGAATTTAAATAAAATAAAAAAAGAAAAAGAAAGGAAGAAAATGTCACAGTTCCTTAAAGAGAACAGAAAAGACGTCAATACCTGGAAGATTACAACATAATTTTGAGGGTGGAGGTGGGTACCTGACTGAAAAGAGCAGAGGAAGCTATAACCTCCTCAAGCTGAAAGGGGGATGTTAATAGGAAGACAGTAATTCACCTCCACTGAGCCCAGGACAGGCTCAGGCCCAGGACAGGCTGCCAGGTCCATATGGAGAAAAACAATCAGATCTCATACAAAGGAACAATCTAAGTGGCAACATAGAACCCATTAAAGAATTCATTGTTTAAATTTTGAGACAAATTTAATTTTAATTTAGAATTCTTTACCTAGCAAAACTATAGACCAAGAAGGAAAATAAAAACATTTTCAAGCAAACAAGGACTAAAACTACACACTTTCTAAAGAAGCCATTAAAGAATGTGCTATAGCTGAAGAGGAAATAAACTAAGGGGGAAATAAACAAAACAGAGACCTGCCATCTGTGGAGAAGGGAATTAACCAGGAGAGTGTCCCCTCAGTCCTAAGATCACCACACTGCACCATCAGCCCAAAGAGAGCCAACCCAAAGAGGAGAGAGGAAGGTCTGAGAAGGAGAACATGTAATTTAGGGACAATCTTTTGTGCTGAGGGATTTGAAAAAAATATCGATAAAGTCCTGACCAGAGGTGCTCAGTGGTTGCAGGTGCAATTCCTGCCCCTAGTGAGAGGCACCAATTCATATGTCTCTGTCACATCGATGTCTCTCTCTCTCTCTCTCTTTCTCTCCCCCCTCTCTTTGCCCCTCCCTTCCACTCTCTAAAATCAATGGGGAAAAAATATCCTCATTCCTCAGGTGCGAGTTTAAAATATGTATATAGCCCAGCCGGCATGTTTCAGTGGTTGAGCATCAAATATGAATTAGGTCATAATTCAATTCCCAGCCAGGGCATATGTCTGGGTTGTGGACTCTAGCTCCAGTGGGGGATGTGCAGGAGGAAGCTGGTCAGTGATTCTCTCTCATCACAGATGTTTCTATCTCTCTCTTTCTCTCCCTTACTCTCTGAAATCATTAAAAATATATTTAAAAATTAAAATACATATAGACAGACATAGATAGATATTTGAGAGATCTACTAAAATCTTTGAGGAAATTTGGAATAGATACAAAAAATTCTGAACCTATTTTTTAAGGCAAATAAAAAGATATACAAAAAATAAATCTAACCATAGCACACAATTTGGCTCAGAAATAAATGATATTTACATAGTCCTAAGAATGTAAATACTGACGAGGGATTTAACCACAAATTGTGATATACTTATACAGAAAAAAATGAGAGAAGTGGATAAAGAGTGGGGCCTAAGAACTACAACTCAATCAACTAGGTTAGAAAGTTAATATGTGATATCTAATACTGTCTAAGAAATAGCAATATACATTATTTTTAAATATGGTGACATATGAGGAAACAATTAAAAACATCTGAAGTAACTGCTTCTAAAAAGCTGGCTTGGGAAATGAAAGGCAAGGAATTGGTGTTGTGTGTTGGGGTTTTTTGTGTGTGTGTGTATGTGTTTGTTTTTCTGTAGGACACTTAATTGTATTTTACTATCACTGTTTTATTTTGATTAAAAGTACCAATAAAAGTATTAATAAAAATGAAGTTAAATTATAAAACTTGTGTCCCATTAATATACTCTGAATTAACATTTTTATAAAACCTACAATTATCCTGTAAATACTAGTATAATTATATTGCATTTTATTAAAAGTATTTTATTAAATGTAAACATTTAAAATATCCCACCACTAAAAATAAATAAATAAATAAATAAGCTAACAAGGATATGGATGCTTTGTAATAGATGCATCTGCTTATCTAATCTGCACAACAACCTGGTAAATTGCATATTATCATTTCCTTCTTTCTGCAGCTGGAAGACAGAGTCTCAACTTGCCCAAGGTCATAAGACTGGTAAAGAGCAGAGTAGAGACTCCACCTGGGTCTCCTGCCCTCAGGTGCACGGCTGCACACAGTGATGGCCACCTCCCTGTTCTAAGCCACAGCCTTCAAAGCAAATACCTGCAAATTTTACCTACGACTATGTAGAAAGTCTGCTCTTCCAAGCTACAGTTATTAGATCCATTCCACCCCACCTCACCTTCCCACCCCTGTCTAAAATCTGACCTCGGTACCATTACAACTGGACTGTGGAGCAAAAGCAGACTGTGCCCACTAACCCTTTCAATGCCATGGCGATCGGCTCTGTTCACCAGGAGAGAAAGAGAAGCCTCATCCTGATTCACCAGCCATTCACCTGAGCAGGTGAGAGCTAATCCAAGGCCCAGTCACAGTGTGCTGCTACCTCTCAACCTGCACGTCTCTGGCTATCTTCACCAGCCCCTCCCTCATCTTACCCCACCCCTCCCAATTTCTGAGGCTGAACCAAACAGGAATTCCCCACTGAGGACACTTAGCAAGGATATCTGCAAAATGCATCAAATCGTGTTACTAAGAATGTTTTCTGGGTGGGTGGCAACTGCAGGCATGGTGTCGCACAGAGCACAGACCTGGGAAAGGGCTCAGCCAATATCAGTGCCCAGCCTGTGTCCCCAGAACTCCTAAGCCCCTCAGGCCCATATCCTAGTCTTCCACCTGCCAATATCTGCAGGCTTTCTGGCCATCAGAGCCCTCTGGGACCACACAGGGCATACGGGTAGTGCCAGACCTGGCAGTTCATGCCCCCACCCCAACAGGCCTCAACACATGACCCAGGAGAATCAGTGGATCAAGAGCCCAGCTCTGCACACGTCAACCTGAGAACCTGGAAGTGTTTTCTACCCCGTCTCCCGGACCTCTGTGGTGGGACTGAGCACCAGCTGCTCCTAGCAATAACCTGCCCAACAACTCATCCGGTGCCAGCTTCCTCCTTGTCCATCCTGCCCCAGGTGCTGCCTCACATCCTTTCTCGGGGCGTACTCAAACCAACATAGGCCAGTGTGACTCAGCAAAAAGTCTCCACAGCCAACTGTGCCAGGTGACCGTCCTTGGGGACCTGCTCTAATAGATAGGACTGACACATAATCAGCACATCTGGTTTTTAACTCAAAATAAACCTGTTAGAAAGGAAGGTTTCCTGAAGTGCCCTAGACTAGGCCCATTTAGTTTTGTTTACACTGACATGATCTTCACACCATTCCTTCATCACCCTTTCTTCTCTGCAAAGGCAAACTCCATCTGAGCACCAAGTCCAAATACACAAATTAACAAGGTCAGAAATGATGAGGGGTCGGGATCATGTATGTATTTTTATTTCCTGGTGCTGCCTCTTTAGCCGAGAAATCCGCAAATTGTCAGCCATTCGCTCCTCATGCAGAACTCATGCAAGACTCCAAATGACAGGCCCAGAGCATCCTCGGGGGTCAAATGTCACCAATTTAATTAACATTGTCATCATCACCATCATCCACTGTCACAAAGCACCTACAACAGGCTGAGTGTTCTAAACACTTTACGTGTGTTCGCTCATTCACCCTGCACAGTAGGTCTTAGGATTATCCTCATTGTACAGATGAAGACACTGTCTGTCACACAGGAAACAGAGAAGCTGAGATGAAAACCTAGGCACCTTACCTATGGTCCCTAATTGGAAGAGTGAAGACGGAGGTCAGACTTTCACTGAGGCATTTCTTGCAATATAATAGTTTCAACAAACTGTACAGGAGATAGTAAGTAATGTAATATTTCACATATATCCTACTCCAGCCATGGAGGCTCCAGAAGGGTCCCTTGATCCAGAAAAATATCTCTGAATCCCCACTTCACTGGAATGTAATAGCTGAAGAACTGACTTCAACTCCTAGCTGAACTGAATCTTTGATCCCAGCATTCCTCTTAGTCTTCTGAGATGTTATAGATTCTCCCCTCAATCCTCTTCCTACTCCCCCTCCATCTCCAGGTCCTCCCAGCACCTACACTCCACCCTCTGCCACCAAAGGTTAGCACCCACTTTTGTTTTGTGCCAGGGCTGTGCTGGCAACAAATGACACCATTCACATTGTCTCTAGCTAATGAGAAAAGAGAGGCGGGCAGCAGAGGTAAACAATGCATTCAATTATGGCCAGCTGTTCAGACAAAGGTTTCTCAGTGGTTCAAACAGAGAAACAGACAGCGGGATGGAGTCACATCACAGGGTGCAGAACACACTGAACTTGAAGTTGAAGCAACCAGGGTCACACTCATTCCCCAACTGCAATTTCATTTTAGCAAAAAAAAAACATTAGCCATAACATTAAATAAATGTTAATTTGAATTTTATTGGTTTTGTCATTTTATTTATCTCTTGGTTTTATGGATACATATAAGAGCTTTAAGTGCTAGAAGTTTATACCTAGCATTATTTTATACATCTAATCTAATAAAAGAGTAATATTGAAATTGACTGTTTCTATGGGATGCTTAATCCACGCCCACCAGCCAATCAGAGTGGCTGTATGCAAATTAACCCAGCTAAGATGGAGGCTGGCACTCACAGAGCTGGAGTAAACAGGAGGCTTCCGTTGCACCAGGAGTAAACTATCTGCAGGCGGGCTGGGCTTCTCCAGGCTCCAGGCAACATACTTGCAACATTGTTGCAATTATAGAAGCCTCAGAGCTAAAGCAAACAGCAGGCCTGGGCCCGATTACTAAGGCAACATTCTTTCAATTATAGAAGCCACAGAGCTGAAGCAGACAGGAGGCTTCATTACCTGCCTAGGCCTCGGCTTAAAGGAACAGTGTATCAATTATAGAAGATAAATAACCTCCAGAAACCTGCTTCCAGCCAGCCTTGCTGGGACATTGGGTCAGTGGGAGCTGTGGGCACCTTGAAAGCCTGAAAATGGCCCTCAGGCCCGAACCCAGGCTGGCCACACCCCAATGGGATGAGGGAACCCACTGGGGGGCTTGGCCAGCCTGCAAACAGCCATCAGCCCCTCACCCAGACTGACCAGGCACGCCAGCAGGTGGACATCCCCAGAGGGGTCCCAGACTGCGAGAGGGCACAGGCCGGACCGAGGGACCTCCGGAGTGCACAAATTTTTGTGCACCAAGCCCCTATTATTTAAATAAAATTATAAAAAAATAATTTCAGTCAATTCTGGGGTTCATGAGAATATTTCCCTTCATTTATTTTTTTATTTAATTTTTTACAGTATTACAGATGTCTCCCATTTTCTCCATTTTTGACCCCCTCCACTTAACTCCTGCCCTACCCAGGCTTTCCCCATACTATTGTCTGTGTCTGTGGGTTATGCATGCATGCATATACCTTCTTTGATTAATCTCTGCCTGTAACCTCCCCCACAAAACCCCCACTGATACCTGTTATTCTGCTCCATGTACCATACCTCTGGACCTATTTTTTTCAGCAGTTTATTTTGTCCTTTAGATTCCACTTATAAGATCATGTGATAATTGTCTTTCTCTAACTGGCTTATTTCACTTAGCATAATAGTCTCCAGGTCCATCCATGCCATTTCAAAGAGTAAGTGATCCTTCTTTTGTACTGCTGCACAGTATTCCATTGTGTAAATATACCACAGTATTTTTATCCACTCATCTACTGATGTGCACTTGGGCTTTTTCCAGATCTTAAATAACGCTGCTATGAATATATAGGGGTGCATATATTCTTTCTGATTGGTGTCTGGGGATTCTTAGCATATATTTCTAAAAGTGGAATCACTGGGTCAAATAGTAGATCCATTTTTTAATTTTTTGAGAAAATTCATACTGATTTCCACAGTGGCTGTACCAATCTGGATTCTCATCAGCAGTACTCAGCTTCCTCTTTCTCCACATCCTTGCCATCACTTGTCATTTACTGATTTGTTGATGGTAGCCATTCTGGCAGGTGAGAGGTGAGACCTCATTGTAGTTTTAATTTGCATCTCTCAGATGATTAGTGACGCTGGGCATTTTTTCATATGTCTATTGGCCATCTGTATGTCCTCTTTGGAGAAGTGGTCCTTTGCCCATTTTTTAATTGGATTGTTTGTCTTCCTGGTGTTGAGGTGTTCCTTATATATTTTGGATATTAACTCTTTATCAGATATATCATTGCCAAATATGTCCTCCGATACATATTTGGGAATACAAAAGGAAATAGCTCCCTTTTCATTTTGTTGATAGTTTCTTTTGCTATGCAGAAGCTTTTTTTAGTTTGATGTAATCCTATTTGTTAATTTTTTTCCTTTGTTTCCCTTGCTCTAGGTGATGTATCAGTGACAATATTGTTACATGAGATGTCTCAGATTTTACTGCTTGTGAATTCTTCTAGGATTTTTATGGTTTCATGACTTACATTTAAGTCTTTTAGCCATTTTGAGTTTATTCTTGTGTATAATATAAGTTGGTGTATAGTTCCATTTTTTTTACATGTACCTGTCCAAATTTTTTTCCTTTTTTTTTATTTTCCACAGGTTTTTTTAATGCCTGAATAAGCAAATACAATTATAATCTTCCCACAGATACTCTTTTTTTATTGAAGAAAATGAGCATACTATAAACAACGTTCTGCATCTTGTTTTTGCACTTTATTAAGGTTTTTACATTTCAATGGGGAGCTTTTTTTTTTAAGGCTATATAGTATCTCATTGTTTGGATGTACTCTTGCCATGTAGGTTTTTTTTTTTTAATCTTTATTGTTCAGATTATTACAGTTGTTCCTCTATTTTTCCCCCATAGCTCCCCTCCTCCCAGTTCCTACCCCACCCTCTGACCTTACCCCACCCCCGCTTTCTCATCCATAGGTGTACAATTATTATCCAGTCTCTTCCTGCACCCCCAACACCATTTTCCCCCCTGAAAATTATCAGACCACTCCCTTTCTATGCCTCTGATTCTATTCTATTCACCAGTTTATTCTGTTCATCAGATTTTTTATTCACTTGATTTTTAGATTCACTTGTTGATAGATATGTATTTGTTGTTCATAATTTTTATCTTTACTTTTTCTTCTTCCTCTTCTCAATTCTTTCAGCATTTCATATAATACTGGTTGAGTGGTGATGAACTCCTTTAGGTTTTTGTTGTCTGTGAAGCTCTTTATCTGACCTTCAATTCTGAATGATAGCTTTGCTGGGTAAAGTAATTTTGACTGTTCATCACTTTGAATATTTCTTGCCACTCCCTTCTGGCTGCAAAGTTTCTGTTGAGAAATCAGCTGACAGTCGTATGGGTGCCCCCTTGTAGGTAACTGACTGCTTTTCTCTTGCAGCTTTTAAGATTTTCTCCTTGTCTTTTGCTCTTGGCATTTTAATTATGATGTGTCTCGGTGTGGTCTTCTTTAGATTACTTTTGTTTGGGGTTCTCTGTGCTTCCTGGACTTGGAAGTATATTTCTTTCACCAGGTAGGGGAAGTTTTCTGTCATTATTTCTTCAAATATGTTTTCAGTATCTTGCTCTCTCTCTTCTTCTGGCACCCCTATAATTCTGATGTTGGTACGCTTGAAGTTGTCCCAGAGACTCCTTACACTGTCTTCATATTTTTGGATTCTTATTTCTTTTGGCTTTTCCAATTGGGTGTTTTTTGCTTCTTCACATTTCATATCTTTGACTTGATTCTTGCGATCCTCTCATCTGCTGCTGGATCTCTGTATATTATTCTTTATTTCAGTCAGTGTATACTTAATTCCTAGCTGGTCCTTTTTCATATCCTCAAGGGTCTCACTAAATTTATCAGCAGTCTCTAGAAAATTCTTGAAAAACCTTATAACCGTGGTTTTGAACTCTATATCCAGTCATTTGCTTTCCTCCATTTCTGTCATTTGTGACCTGTTTCTTTGTCTCCGCATTTTGGCTGCTTCCCTGGGTTGATAGGGTGGCTTTCTGTGTTAGGTGATCACTAAGAGGAATTGACCTCCAAGCCACTTGGTTATGAGAGTCAGCTGTGTCTACAGTGGGAGAACTTCTGTGCTGGAGACACCCTTATGGAGCAAGAGTTGTTTCAGTGGAGCTTTGGTGCTCACCGAGTCTGCCCCGAGTGTGTCCCTTGTGAATCTGAAGAGCTGTATTTAGGATGGTCCCACTCTGACCACCTTGTACGCTGGCTCTTGTATCTCTAAGGAGGTGCTATTTTAGCCTTTGCCTGAGGCTACTCAGCCTTTTATATGCAAAAGCCTATGCAAGCAGCTTGGGAGGGGTAGGGCCTCAGGGAGTCAGCTATGGATGATTCTCAGCCCTGCACTAAGAGACACTGGGTCTCTGTGTTCCATGGTAATCGCTGCAAGCAACATCGAGAGAAATCTGCTTTGGATTTCCTCCCAGTGCCAGTCAGTCCCACTTCTCCAGGTATGCATCTGGGTCCCCTCAGCATTTGGAGTTCAGAGCCACCGGGAGCTTGTGGCTCCCTCCTGATTGAAAAAGAATGGCATCCTCCGTCGCCAGCCCTCTCCCCAAGGCCCACGCACACATGCCTCCATATCTCTCTACTTTGCTTCCGCACCTCCTCTGAGTCTCAGACTCTTTCTAGTTGTAGAATTTTCACTCAGCCAACCTTCCTGTGGTTCTGGTAGTGTCCGTTTTTTCTTTTCATTGTGATTTTGAAATGGTTGTGCATGGCCGCAATTCCGGTTTTTACCTATGCGGCCATCTTGGTTTCTCTTCTACCTGTCCAATTTTTCAAACACCATTTAATGAAGAGATTATCTTTATTATATGCTCTTACCTCCTTTGTCAAATATTTACTGGTCATATTGGCATGGTTCGATTTATGGGATCCCTATCTGTTCCACTGATCTATGTGGCTGTTCTTGTGACAGTACCAGGCTCTTCAACACAATCCACAAACATTCACTGAGTCCCTGTCATATTCAACACTAGGGGGCCAGTGCACAAAAATTTGTGCACTGGGGGTGGGGGGAGTCCCTCAGCTCGGCCTGTGCCCTCTTGCAGTCTGGGACCCCTCAGGGGATGTCCACCTGCTGGTGTGCCTGGCCAGCCTGAGTGAGGTGCTGATGGCTGTCTGCAGGCTGACCAAGCCCCTTCAATGGGGACCCTCACCCCATGAAGGTGTGGCCAGCCTGGGTGAGGAGCTGAGGGCCGTTTTCAGGCTGCCCACAGTTCCCATTAACCCAAGGTCCCAGCAAGGCTGGCTGGAATCAGGTTTCTGGGGTTTATCTTCTATAATTGAAATTTTGTTGCCTTGAGCAGAGGCCTAGGCAGGCAACAAAGCCTCCTGTTTGCTTCAGCTCTGTGGCTTCTATAATTGAAACATTGTTGCCTTGAGCAGAGGCCTAACCAGCTTAGGCAGGCAGTTGCAACAGAAGCCTCCAGTTTGCTCTAGCTCTGTGGCTGCCGGCCTCCATCTTGGCTGGGTTAATTTGCATACAGCTGCTCTGATTGGCTGGGGGCATGGCTTGGCTTGTGGGCGTGGCTTGGGTGTTTCGGAGTGATGGTCAATTTGCATATTGCTCTTTTATTAGATTACATGCTGTTATAGGTACCGAAGAGATGTGACAAATATGCTCCGGTCTCTGACCTCAAGAAACTTACCCTCAGACTGGGGATGACCCAGCTCACCATCAAGGTAGACAACAATTGGAGCCCCAGAGAAATAAATGTGCTGAAAGACTTCAGAGAGATGGGACGTCCACTCCAATAGGGGCATTGGAAATGACTGGGTTCCAACTGGTCATTCCATTAAAAGGATGCTCCCAGAAAGGGGAATGAGAATAAAGAAAAAGGAAGGTCTCAGCAGTCTCGTTTGGCTAGGCAATGTCCTCACCTGAACCCTCCCACTCATTTCTAGTCCAATGGTTTTCAAGCTCTGTTATGTGGAGTCCCGGGAACTCAAGGTACAGATGGACAGCAAT
>PVJC01017428.1:0-32493 GCA_004026665.1 Murina feae | reverse complement strand
TTGCCAGCCCCTCTGCCTGGCCTGTGCCCTCTCGCAATCTGGGACCCCTCAGGGGATGTTGGAGAGCCAGTTTTGGCCCAATCCCACAGGCCACTCCCCTCAGGAAGGCACCAGATGCAGGTCTCAAAGCTGGCAAGTGCTGCTAAGGTGGAACAAGCTTCTCTTGATTGTGACTGATTGGGCATGAGCCCACAGCAGGTGCAGTGGGGCCAGGATGAATGGGAGTGGCAGGTAGGAGCTGGAGGCAGCATTGGACTGTGGGTTTCAGCCCAATCCCTGCAGGCCACCCCGAGGGACCCCATCTGTGCATGAATTCGTGCACTGGGCCTCTAGTGAAATAATAAAGATCAAGGCATAAGTCAATGAGTAGAAAACAGGAAAACAAGAAAGAAAAATCAATAAAATTAAAAGCTGAAGATACTCATTCATGCCCTCACCTCCCTGTTGTCTGTGTCCATTGGTTAGGCCTATATGCTTGCATATAAGTCCTTTGGTGGGGATAAGGACACATACGTAATAACTTAATCAATAAATAAATTATTAAAAAATAATAAAAATAAAAATAAAAGCTGAAGATATTTTTAAGAAGATCAATAAAATTAATAAACCACTGACCAGATTGATCACCAAAAAAAGAAACTCAAATTACTAATATCAGGAATGATAACTAATATCATTTATGACATAATAATAGATTCTACAAATGTTAAAAAAATAAAGTAAGTGTATATCACAACAACTTGAGGGCAATATATTAAACAAGTTAGACAAAAGGGGCATATTCCTTGAAAGACATGATTAAGGCTCATTCAGTAGTAAGCAGATAACTTGAAAGAGCCTGGATCTATTTTTTAATTGAATTTTACTTTGAAATCTCCCCCCCAAGAAAATCCCAGATCCAGATTACTTTATTACTAACATTTAAGGAGAAACAAATACCAATTCTATGTAAACTGTTTCAGAAAATTGTAGAGGAAGAAATTCTGCTAGCCCATTTTAGGAGGTCAGTGTTACCTGGACAGCAATGCCAGACAAAGATATTACAAGTAAAGAAAATTACAGACCAATATCCCTGTGAACAAAAGCCAAACAAAATTTTAGCAAATCAAATCCAACAATATGGAAAGATAATACATCATGGCCAATGAGGTATACCCCAGGGGCGCAGGCTTGGTTTATGACTTAAAAGTCATTCACTGTAATTCACCATATTTGTAAATTAAAAAAGAAAAACCATATAGGCATCCCAATAGACATAGTAAAAAGATTTTTGAAAATCCAACATTCATTCCTTAATAAAACTCTCAGAAAATTAGAAATAGAATGAACATTCTCAACCCGATAAAGGGCTTTTAAAAAAAAAATCTACTATTTACATTGTAACTAACAGTGAAAGACTAAATGTTTTTCCCCCTAAGATCAAGATCAAAACAAGGATGTCCATTCTTACAAGTTCTACTCAACATTTTGTTGGAGGTTCTGGCAAACACAACAAGGCAAGAGAAAGAAATTGAAGATAGTGAGATCAGCAGGAAAAAGTAAAGCTATCTTTATTTACAGATGACCTGCTAATCTATGTAAAAAATCCAGTGCACTCCACAAAATAAATAAATATGCTAGAATTAATAAGCAAGTTTTGAAAGGTTCCAGGATAGAAAAGTCAATATATAAAATTAGATTGTTTCATATATTCTAGCAATTAACAATCAGAAATTTAAACACCATGCCATTTACAATAGCATCAAAAATATGAAATACTTAGGTATTAACCTGACAATATATGTTCAAGACCAACATACAATAAAAACCATAAAATACCACTGAGAAAAGTTTTTAAAGGCCTCAAAAAGTAGAGAGATATATTGCATTCATGAGTCAGAATGTAATAGCACTAAGATGTCAGTTCCCTACAAATTCTTCTCTAAAATCAGTATAACCTCAAACCCAATGTAAAGCAAAAGGCAGGATTTTCTTTTTTTGTCAAAACTGAGACACTGCTTCTAACTTTCAGATCTATCTAAATAAAAATTTGAAAAAGAAGAGTAAATTTAAAGAACTAACACTATATGACTGCAAGCATTATTATAACACTACAGTAATCAAAATAATGTAGTTTTGGGGCAAAAAATATATAAATAGACAAATGGAAGAGAATGAAGCATCCAAAAATAAACCTACACTTAAAAACCAAAATTTGACAAAGGTGGAAAGAAAGGCAAGTCAACGTCAGAAAAACAGTCTATTCACAAATGATACTGAAATCACTTGGTATTCTTATGAATAACAAGAAATTCTAACTCATACTCTGCACCAGCTGCCAAAATTAACTCAAAATAAAACTAAGAAACTTCTAGAAGAAAGCATAGGAGAAACCATCTGTGGCCTTTGGGTTAAGCAAACATTTCTTAGCTGTGATGCCAAAAATATGACTCACCCAAAGAGCAAAACGATAAATTAGACTTCATCAAAATTAAAGCTTCTCTTTTTCAAAGAACACTACAATGAGAATGAAAAGGCAAGCCTCAGAGTGGGAGGAAATATTTTCAAATTATCTATCTGATAAGGGCTTGTATACAGAATCAATAAAGCACTCTCAAGATTAATAATGAGAAAGCAAACAAGCCACTTTTGTAAGCGGGCAAAAGATTTGTAAAACACATCACCACAGACAATACACAGGTGATGAATACGCACATAAAACATGTTCAACACCGGCTAGTCATTATGGGAATGCAAATTAAAGCCATAATGAACACCACTATGCACCCATTTGAATCACTGAAATAGAAAAACCTACTCATTCTGGATGCGGGAGAGGGTATGGAAACACTGACACCCTTGCACTGCCGGAGGAAATGTGAAATGATGCAATCACATTGGAAACATTGCGGCAGCTTCTTAAAAAGTTAAACATGTGCCTACCATGTGACCCGGCCATTCTATTTCTAGGTATTTTACTCCAGAGAAATGAAAGTGCATGTCTATAAAAAGACTTACACATAGATGCAGTCAATCAGGAAAACCTACAGCTAATACTTCAAGTCCTGTACTAACCCCTGCCGCATGGAAGTAGCTGGTTGCACTAAGACTGTGCAGCTAAATGTGGGCTAAGTGAAAAGGATTCTAAGTCTGTTTGCATTAGTGTTGTCCAGAGAAACAGAGGCAGTAGGCTAGAGAGAGGAAGAGAGGGAGAGAGGGAGAGAGAGATTAAGGAATTGATTCCCACAGTTGTGGGAGCGGGCAAGTCTGAAGTGTGCAGGGCAGGCTGGCAGACTAGCACTCCACTCCCCGCAGGAGCTGATGTCTTGGTCTTGACTTCCAGGACAGTCTTGACTTCCAGGACAGTCTGGAGGCAGGCTTCCTTTCTCCCAGGGAAAATCAGTCTCTTCTCTTAAGGCCTTGAGCTGATTGGATGAGGGCTGTGCACATGGAGGGTAACTTGCTTTACTCAAAGTCCACTTATTTATGTCTAAAATAAACTGTCTTCACAGCAACATCTAGACTGTCCCAACAGGGCACCATGGCTAGCCAAGAGGACAGACAAAATTACCCATACATGTCACAGGGACCAAGAAGGCAATATTCTGTGCAGCAGTACGTCTCACTGCGAAGCATGGATGGGAGGACCCTGCCGGGCGTGCAGAGGCCCATCCCTGAGCTGCTGAGTCAGCAGAGCAGGGCTGGCTGCCTTTGGAACAATTGCTGGTGAAGGTGACGCTGACGGGGCTGGTCCAGGGACCGCAGGGGGATAGCCCCTGCTGCTTCCTGGGACGGCTACTCGTCTCGAAGTGACGACACCGAAGCATCATGAACAATCACCACGGAATTCATTTCTGATCCGCATTCTCTGTATAATCATTTGAAATTTTTTTCAACATTTAAGTTTTTAATAAGAAGGACTTTCTTTTAACCCCTTGAAAAATGTCCACTCAGCCCCCGGCCCCCCATAATATTACATTAACAAGTTGTAATCATATCACACCTTTAATAAATGTATCAATTAATAATGTAATCCATTTAAATTGATTTAATTAATATTTCAAAGCGATAGAGGCATGTCACTACTCGTCAGCCTGGACTGGGCTCAAGCACAGTGGGAGGCACTCGGAGTTGGGATGCCTGGGCTGGTCAAGGTCATGGATCGCACAGTTTGTAGAACTGATCAAAGCCGGAGCTGTTTCCATACCCATAGAATGAGAGAGCTGGCTCGAGTCCCTCCCGACCTGTAACTCTTTCACAGGTTTTGTGCGTCTTGCTTCCTTCAGGACAGACATTCATATTGTGCTGCCGGAGGGAACGGGCTGCTCTGTGAGGTGGGGAGCTCCTGGGAGCGGGCAGTCCAAGCTGAGGACCCTCTGTGGGAATTTCGTAGCGAGGACTCGAAGAGCAGATGAGTCACGTCCTCCCTCTCACACTGAAGCCCTAAATTCCAGCCCAGATTCCTAGAATAAAGCCTAAAAGGCTAAATAAACCTTAAATGTAAGATGTCGTTTTATTGTAATTATTAAGGATATGCATTATAACAATAAAATGACTCTTGCTCATGTATCTTATGTGCAGAAATCCAAAACCATGTCCTTAAAGCTGTTCCAGGGTTTCAGAAAAATACATAAATAAATAGCTCTGCGCCTTCAGCAGCGCTGTTCCAACACGGATTAATCTGGAACTGAATGTCACCTGTAACCCTGCCAAGCCTTGGCAAGACCTGGGCAGGAAATGGTCTGCATTCCATCAAGAAAAGCAGCTTTGGGGGCTGAGGGGCCAGAAGCCCTCGTGAGGCCCCGCCTGGGTGGCTGGACAGCAGTGTCCTCTGGGTGGACTCAGGGAGTACAGGTGAGATGGGGTCCCCCAGTCTGAGTCCCAAAGGCAGCTCCGCCCCTCTCCCCCCCCCCCTACACACACACACATACACTCTCAACCCACCTTCACTATCCCTTAGGGAGTGTTCCTGCTGGAAACTCCACCAGCTCGTGCAGTAAAACAAGACTGTTTATTCCCTGTGAGCTGCGCTTCCCACTGTCCCACCCTCGGGTCCACGCAGAGGCTCCCTCCCTGCTTCCCACAGCTAGTGGGCACAGCCTTCCCCTGGAGCCAGGAGACCTGGGCTTCGGACCAGCCCTTTGAGGGCTCCGTGGCTGGGCGTCAGACGGCCCTCTGAACCTGTTTCCTCCTCAGTAAATGAGGCTGCAATTCCTGTTCCTGTGTATCCCCCGGGCGGGGGGGGGGGAGAGGGGGGGAGGGGGAGCCTTTGGGGGTGGTTATGAAGGTGCACCCACCACGCTGTGCAATACGACAGGACGTGCAGCCCAAGGAAAGCTTCAGGTCCAGCTTGAACAGTTCCCTAGCAAACATCACAAAGATAAAAAGAGGGCACACAGTGTCCACAGCCTGCCCCTGGTCGCCTTGGAAGTGGCCTGTGTGGACAGCCAGGGACCACGGACAGCTCCAGGAGCAGGGCGTGTCCTGCAAGGGGCGCTGGCGGTGTGTTGGGGGAAAGACCAGAAGAGGGACTGAGGCCTGCGGGAGGGGTGAGGAGAAAGCCACGGAGGCCCACGGCAGCGAAGCAATCCTGTGGGGCCTCCACTGTGCGTTGTGTTACCCACATGCTGGCCCACCAAGACCTAAGGTCGGTGCCACTCAGAAATGCTTCTGGAGCTGGAACTGCGTTTCTACTGATGCATCACAGCCCTGCGACTTGACCTTAAACCAGTGCACTGTAGGATAAAAGCGAGGGCTCCTGTGTACATACATGTAGGCACGGTAATAGCAATAGAAACAGTCCGTGGCATTTCTATGCACATATCATTTCCAACATGGTCACCTAGTCAGTGAGCACAGTGGAGACCGTGTCCCTCTCAGAGTTCAGTACTGAACAGGGAGGCCACTTCCTGCGCAGAGTAACTCTAAGGATCCCGTGTCCAATGAGAGCAGACGCAAGCAGCTGCGAGCCATTTCAGATGGGAAAGCGCTGTGTCACCTGCCTAAGCGAGACGAGGATGACACCACTGTCATGTTTGTGGGCCACAGGGCCCCACACAAACATAAGCGCATGTTGTCCTTACACACAGGTGTATACACACCTGTCTATTGCTGCTAACTCGGCCCAGCCCCGCCTTGCTGGAGAGTGGCTTTGTCTCATGAACCCTGCTCTCCAGCATCCAGGGTGACCGAACCTGCTGATGAATGAAAAGAATGGCAGTGAGGAGGCGGCATGCTCACAGCGAGGTGATGGGCTGGGGGCAGGGGCACTAGCTCTGTAGAATAACACACTGGTTTCTCCATGCGCCTTGAGAGAGCACAGCCCCAGAGGCCAGTGTTTGCAAAGGTAATTCAGTTGCTGGAAGGGGAGAGGGGGCAGATCTGGGGTGTGAAAGGGGTTGGAAACCAGGAGCTCTAGCCATGGGCTTCGGGCCCTTAGAATGTGGAGGACAAAACATCGAGGTCCCTACCGAGGGCCCAGGAGGGGAGAGGACATCAGTGGGTGCTGGGCCAGAGCCCTGGCCTGGAAACGAACCCCAGCCCGCACCTCTGTGAAAGGGGCCTCTCCTCCCCGTCAGGGTGGTGCCTGACAGACCCCCCGGATTCATCACCAGTTCCTGTCACTCCCTTCAAGTCTGGGATTGTGAAACGAGAGCGCGAGAATGCCCTGGGCAGGACTACACCGCACATACACCGGGTGGGCCCGGGTGAACGTGGAGGAGCACAAAATACCAACAACTCCTGCCTCTGTGGAGACGCTGTCAGTTTGGGCCAGTGGAGCAAACAGCCCTCCTGGATCAGGGATTGGCTCTCAGTCCCCCACCTGCTGAGGGTGCTGTGTCATTTTGCTCCTCAAAAGTCCTCCACCCCACCAACGTGGCACAGGGTCCGAAACCTCTGCCCACCACAGCTCACAGCTATCTCCCAAGTAGAAAGGCCTCTGCTCCAGGCTGACCCTCCCCTCCTGCAGTGAGTGAGCAGGAGGCTCACTGCTCTCATGCTAGTCTTCAGAGCTACTGCACTGACAGGGCAGAGACCACCAGGGAAGTTCCTTCACTGCAGTGGGGGTGACAATGCTCTGTGCCTCCAGTCCAGTGTCATGTCCATATCCAAAGGCACGTGAGAAGCTGGCATTTCCCACGCTCCTTCCAACAGGAAGAAGCTAGCGATCCTCTCATTAATCAGAGCAACAGGCAAATCAGAGCATTCAGCAACCCACAGTGAAGGCGGAACGGTCACTTGTGAGAGGCTGACCACAGCAAAACAAGTAGCTGCATCATTTTCAAATGTTTATTTGCAGGGCTGGGCCAAGATCTAGGAAATATAGCAACGAAAACAGACCCATCTGAACATGGCACTTTCAGTTGACCTAATGGCCCATTTGCATTCAATCCACCCATTAGGAGACAGCAAAGAATTCCAAGTCTTAGGGTCCTTTGTCTTTCCTGTCAATCCTGTCTCCAGGATTGCCAGGTGGTATATTGAAAGGTATGACAAATGGGGGCCGGCCTGCAAATTAAATTAAACAAGGGTGAAAATCCAATACTGCTGCAGGGCAAGGTCTAGGTTAATAGCAGCAATGGAAAACAAAACAAAACAAAACAGCCCCTTGTGACCAGCATGAAAAACAGCCAGGTCACAGGACCTGTTGCCAAGGCCCTGCAGCCATCAGCAGGGAGTGTGCTGGCGACCTGGGAGGGAGCGGATGACATTGAAAGGCCAGTGTGGGGGTGGGGAAGGGCCCTGTGCGCTCCACCAGCTGAGTGATGACATGTCCCAAGAGGGGTCTGGGTGCACCTGGCCCAGGTGAGAAAGTTGCCTTGAGGCAACTGCACTTCTGTCCACCACAATCCATCCCCAAGAAGCTTCAAGCCCTCAGGCCCGACCCAGCCCCCTAGAGCCTCAAATCTTGGATCCATGTTCAGAGTCCACATATGTAGTATGGAGAAAACACGTGCTTTGTTTTTATTTGGTTTGTGTTTTTTTTTAATTTTTTATTGAGTATTAGAGAGAGGAAAAGATGGGGAGAGAAACATCAATGTGAGAGCCGAACATCCATCAGCTGCCTCCTGCATGCCCCCTGCTGGGGATCGAACTCACCATCTGGGCATGTACCTTGATCAGGAATCAAAACATCAACCTTTCAGGGCACAGGATGATGCCCAATCACTGAGCCACCAGCCAGGGAAAAACACAGGTGCTTTGGAAGCAAACAGACCTGTGTTCAGATCCCAGTGCTGCCTCTTTCCAGCTGGGTCCCTTTCTAGCTGTGATATTGATAAAGCCTCTCAAAATCTCTACGTCTGAATGTCCCTATCAGGAGGAGGAGCAGTGACATCCAACTTGCAGGGGACGTGGAACAACCTGGCACCCACCAGCCTTAGCTGTGTGCATCCCCTCCTATTCCTGGTTGTCTCCAATTTCTTAGCCTGTCTCAGGCCCCTGCCATTTACAAACACTGAGGACAGACCTGTGGCTCATTGCTCTCCTGATGCTCAGAGCACCTCTGGGGTGTATTCATAGAGAATCACTCTCTGCTCACACTGACCACAAAGCTTTCACCCAAATCTCCAGAGGCCACTAGCACAGCTGAAGAATTTCCCCAGGATCCACCTCCCACCCTCTGCACCAGACCTTCTGGCTAACTCTTGTCCAGACTTCCTAGATTCTAGCCACTGCCACTACCTCAGATCTCCAATCTCCTCTTTCTCCCTCCTTCCTTCTTTCCTTCTTTCTGCATTTATTCTCCTCTCATCCTTTTTTCCTCTTCTCTCCCCTTCTCCCTTCCTCTCTCTCCTTGCCTTATTTCCTCCTTTGATGACTATTTGCATGGCCTTCCAAGCTTTGATTTCATTTTACTCCCAGACACTGCCCATCACCTAATTCCCTTACTCCCAAATTCTTCACAGAATCCTGGGAAGTCTTGCCCTCAACCGGACCCTGTTCCCTTGCAGCTAGACACTATCACGCATCTGGCAACTGTAATGGACATTTGATTTACAAAAAGAAAATAGTAGAGGTGAGTTTGTTCTCTTAGTGAGACCCTAGACATCTGCCTACTCTGGTCCTTGTTCTTCAGCCCTCCCTTCAATCCCATGGGCCAATTTGCATCCTTCCAATGTATCCTTTCCTGTTTAAGTTACCAGATTAGGCCCCTGTTGCTTCCAACAAAAGAACTGCACGAGCTAAAGAAGACAAGGCACCCAGGTAAACAGAGATAGGGGACACTGGCCACAGGGGAACCCTGCCTGAGACTATCCCAGTTGTCACGGTGAGAAATGACTAGTTCCTAAGCCAAGGCAGGAGCAGTGAGTGTGCAGAGAAGGAGATGGATTAATGAGCTAATGAGAAAGCAAAGACACTAGGGTCAAATATGGCAGATGAGCCCACCAACAGGCCTCTGGAGGGTGCTGGATGGGGCCCTAGCCAAGGGAGCAGGTGTGGGAGAGCGAGATGATGTGACCAGTTATGGGCACAGAAGGACTGCTATACCTGTAGAACACCTGGGGAAGGTCATCCAGGAGGCAGAGGCTTCTGGAAATCACCCCAAAAACAGATTATTCCCTAAGGATGGTAAGGAGATGCTCCTGCCTGGTCTTCTGGAGAGCAAGTCCCCAGTGGGGAACTTCAGGGCAGAAGCAGAAACCCTCATGGGGATGTCTGAAGGCCTGGCTTCAAGCAGGCTCCCCACCATGCTGTGTCCTCAAAGGCAAGCCACTTACTGTGTCTAAGTGTCAGTCTGCCCATCTGCAGAATGGGGAGAGAATGGCTTTCTCATTTCTGCTGCATCAGGGGGAACCATGAGTGTGAGAGGGCTTATTGCGGCTCATGGGCATACAGATTTATACTGCAGGCAAGGCAGGCTGTGGGTGAGGTTGGGCCACTTTAGACCAGGATCAAGGCTGCAGAGATGAAGAGGAGGAAGGCAAGGGCCCTGACACAGGTGTATTTTATTGGGTGTGGCCTACTCTGTGCCATCTAGCGGAGACTACTGCATCCTCTTAACCAAATTCGAAAGCCTCACCAAATACTTGCTCTTGCTTCCAAGCCCTTGTGGGTCCAATATTTTGCTCTCCAGATTTTCAGATTTAAATCCAAGCTGTTAAAGGCTGGCTGGAACTATGAACGGAAAGGGTTCAGCCACAAGGGTTCATAGAGGGCCAGGGATGTTCTTCTGAGACTCAGAGAGTTCCCAGGCCCTTGCATGGCAGGGAGGCTCTGTGGAAGTCAGAGCAAGCAGCAGAGCAGATGGCACCTTTTCCTTCAGCTGCTGGAAAACAGAACCATGGACTAGACCAAGGTAAAGTTGCAGACACTCGAAGTGACTAAAAGGCATAATTGAATGTTATCACCCTGAGAACTGTAGTGTTCTGTTGTGATGTCTCATTTTCAGAACTATAGGGAAACCCCGAGATGAATGTGATTCAGTACCCACCCTGAGCATCCTCCACAAGGACAATGGTCACATGGTCCTTGGCTGAGCAGGGACCAGCCTTAGGAGCATTAACAGCCTAAGAGCTGCCAATGGGTTCTGGGATACTGAGGCTGGGGAGACCCCAAATCAAGGCATCAGCAGGACAAGGAAAGTGAGACTCTCTGAGCCAGAGGGCGGTGTTTACTACACTGGGCTGCTGCACCGTCTGCACTCCGTCCACATGGCCAATGCCCACTTGCGAGGCCTTGGACTTTGGGGAACTGACTTTGCCTTTCCCAGGCTGTGTCATTCTGTCCTTGGGGCTGGGATGCACATAAAACATTGAGAAAGCACTGACATGTGGTAAATGCCCAATAAATTGTAGCTTTTATTTCCCTGAGGCCCCACAACCTGCATCCCTCAAAGCAGCAAAAGCCCAAATAGATGGAGTTCTCCTCCCGCTGCTCTCAGCCACCAGCAGGACTTACACACGCACTTTCCCAATCCAGGGCTCAACTTCTCCTCTGCCAACAAGTGGTGAAAACAGAGGAGGTGGAGGGCTGCTTCTTGCGAAAGCCTATGGGACTGGAAGTTCACGACTCTCGACAGATGCTCATGTACCTGTGTAGTCTCCGTGCAGCTGCTTTTGTGGGCAGGTCATGGGAAGGGTCACCTCGGCCGTTCGGGTCATTGCCCAGATGCTCCCACAATAGAGTCAGCGTTACAGTCGAAACTGCAATGGACTCCAGGCTCATCCGGGAGAGGAAGTCCTGGGCAGTCTGGAAAAACATCAGTTCCGAAAATACTAATGAATATTTTATTATGTATAAATAGTAATGAAGAGAAATGTATAAATGTCCCTCCTTCCTGTTGTTAGTACTTTAAAATGCATAAAATAGAAAAAACCTCATAAAACATTCCGGCATTATCACTTCAGGACCATTTAGTTTTGCGCACTGGTAGCATTCCCATCTCCACTGAGGTCTTCTTGCAACAGACTTCTTCGTGTCCTCACCCTCAGCTCTCAGGGACAGCTTACATTGTCTGCTTCCCCCCTTGCTTTGTGCCACATTCTAGAATCCAGTCTTTGTAAGAGTCTGTCTCGAGAAGTTTGATAAATAGTGTCTGGCAAATCCCTGGAGACGGACTCTCACGTCATGAGACTGCTGGGGTGGGGAGTCTTTTGTTTTCCTGTTTTTCAAGTGTATTTTTCAATTACAGTTGACATACAATATTATATCAGTTTCAGATGTACAACATGTCATGATTAGACATTTATACAACTTAGGAATTGATTGCCCCAATAAGTCTAGTACCCATCTGACATCACACATAGTTATTGCAACATTACTGACTATGTGCCCTATGCTGTCCTTTATGTCCCTGTGATTGTTTTCATAGCTGTCAATTTGTACTTCTTACTCCCTGAAACTTTTTCACCATGTCCACACTATCCAAAACAATCCACAGATTTAATGTAATCCCTATTAAAATACCAATGGAATTTTTCACAAAACTACAACAAATAATCCTAAAATCTATATGGAACCACAAAAGACTCCAAATAGCCACAGCAGTCTTAACAAGAACAAAGTTTGAAGTATCATATTACCTAATGTCAAACTATACTACAAGGCTATAGTAATCAACCAATGGTTAATAGCATAAATGCAGACACATAGATCAATGTAATAGAGGGCGCAGAACTAAACCCATGCCTATGAGTTCAATTAACCTATGGCAAAGAAGGCAAGAATATACAATGGGGTAAAGACAGGCTCTTCAACAAATGGTGTTGGTAAACTGGACAGATACATGCAAAAAGATCAAACTAGACCCACATTTTTGCACCATATAAAAAATAAACTCAAAATGGATCAAAGATTTAAATGTAAGACCTGACGCCATAAAACTAGAAGAAAACACAGGCAGGAAACTCTTTGACATCACTCTTAGCAATATTTTTTATATGTCTCCTAGGACAAGGGAAACAAACAAATGAGCCTGCCATTTTAATACAGGCATCAGCACATTTCTCACGACTCAGAGGAAAGCTTTCTAGTAATTCATCAGTCCTAACACTGGCAGGTCCTGCCATTTAAAGGACAACTGAGAATTATGTGCCCACAGAAAACAGAGGGAAGTGGGAGAGAGTCGCTAGAACCAGCATCTATAATTTTACTGGTGTCACATACCTAGTTCCATCTCAAGTTTTTTTAATTCTTCAACACCAACTAGGGGTCCAACAGCACAATTCATTTCTGATACTAACTACCTGGAGCTAAAGCAGACCCAAGAGGTTGAAGACTCTGTCCCAAATAAGATACCAGCAGCAAATAGAGACCCCAGGCAACCTTCACTGCTGTCCATCTGACCAAAAATTTAGGGTACCCATAATTCCCCTTCAGGTTTGATAATGTGCTAAGGAGATTCACAGAACTTGGGGAAACAACTCTACTAAGAAGTATGGTTTTAGTGTAAAGACTATAAATGAATAGCCAAATGGATGAAGTGGGTAAGGCAAGGTATAGAGTGGGAAGTGCCGAGCTCCCAAGCCCTCTTCTGCCGCCATCTTCCCCCACCTGGACATGGTCACCAACCCGAAGTTCTGACAGCCTTGACGTCTCAGAGTTTTTATACAAGTTGTTGTTGCTGCTGCTGTTGTTGCTGTTGTTGTTTTTAAAGTAGACATGACATTAAATCATGGTCATTGGTGATTGAAGTCAATCTCAAGTCCCTTTCTCCTCCCAGGAGGTCAAGGGGTGTGGCTGAAAGTCCTAATCCTCTAATCCTATGGTTGGTTCCTCAAGCAACCAGCTCTCCATCCTGAAGCTATCTAGGGGCCTACCAAGAACTACCCATACTCAGATGTGGTCTCAACCAGGGGTGAGAACCTTTTTCCTGCCAAGGGCTTTTTAGATATTTCTAACATCATTCACAGGCCACACAAAATTACCAACTTAAAAATTAATCTGCTGTATTTGGTCAAACATTTAATTAACTTACTTCTAATGCCTTGACAGGGCCAAAGTAAATGATTTCTCGGGGCTTTGCCCGGACATTCTCCATCCCTGGGGAATAAAAGGCACTCCCATCACTCAGGAAATTCCATGGGTTTTAGGACCATTCTGCCAGTAACCAGGGACAAAGACCAAATATCTGTTTCTTATTATACCACAGCCAGAGCCAGGCTGAGATGGTGGCACCACCATACCTCACGTGACTGGCTGAGTGAGGTAACATCCCAAGACCTCCCCCATCTACCTAGCAGGTAGGCTGTGTGCATCCAGGAGCGTTTGAAAGTGGCAAACAAGTGTGAGTTTAAAACTCTCCACACACATTAGGTTCTATTTCCTACCCACTAGTGTGGCTGAAAATCAGAGCCAGCCAGAGCTCGCGCTCACAGCTGATGGGAGTGTCGATTGGCAAACACACTAAAAGCAATTGTTTGTTAGTTTCTATAAAGTTAAACATTCAACTAAACTATGACCCAGCAATTCCACTCTTAGGTATTTACCACAAGAAATAAAAACCTATGTCTACAAAAGAGAATTGTACCTGAGTGTTCAGAGCAGCTTTCTCCTTTTCCTTTTTCTCCAAAAAAAAAAAAAAAAAAGATCTGGAAACAGCAATTGAAAAGGTAAAGAAATTATCATGTAATGAAAAGAAATGAACTACTTGTGGTTCCTGAGAAACAAGATATCTACTTAGAAGGGTTTCTGGGGAAAATGGGGACATCTGTAATACTGTCCACAATTTTAAAAAATAAAATAAACATATCCTCAGTGAGGATGTTAAATAAATAAATAAATGTTTTAAAAAGCAGAGCCTCAAAGCCGTTTCCACACTGGGGCTCTCGTGCAAACTGCCCTTCACAGAGAAGTCTACACTGACCTGCCGACCTGCACTGCTCCTGCCATCTGAGCCAGCCCTTTATAAGGCAGCTCCTGGAATCCTACCTCAAAAATATGACTGAGCTTTTCCTCACTCAGAGCTGTGCAGCCATGTTACTGGTGAGATGACAAGACCTTGGTTCTTGTCTTCTTGAAGGAAAGATTTCAGTTAAGAGACAAAGGGCAGAAAAGAAAGCAAGAATTTATCGGCCGCAGCAAATGCATTGTCAGGACAGTGAAACAAGGAAGGGCATAGAAGAAGCAATGCAATAGGAGAGCCTGGGCTGGGCTGCTGTGGTTCGCCGGTAAGTCAGAGGAAAGAGAACCTTGGAGGTTCAGGAGGTTTGTCCGGGATGAGCTGCTGCTGCCCATTGCTCCCCTGGTTGCAAGTCTCTGGAGTCCCTTAGAGTTTAGGAGACACATGCCTGTGGGGGAAGGGAACAGCAAGACTGTGCTCCCCAGAAAGCGCGCTCTTACTGGGTCCTTTGCTTCGATGGTGTTTATCTCTCTCTTGCAGGTTGGGAATCTTAGGGGAGCTCTCAGGGGAGGATCGCAATAGAATATTCATCAGCCTTTCAGGTGTGTCCTTTCAGGGTCGTGGTCTCCACTGATTGGTTGGCACCAGGGCAGGCGGTCTTAGCCAATGGAGCTGATCATGAGGCAGCCATTGCGTCACTTGTTTGGTTTTGCTGCTTTTCTGGACCTGGAGCTGAAATACAACTGAGACCTCAACGTTATCTTTAAGGAGGAAACGATCAGAGGGTCTAAATGCCTGAGCATCAGTATGTGGCCCAAACTACATGATCAGCGACATGCTAGGGGAGGAGAGGTTACCCTGGGGCAAGGCCCTTATTTTTCCAGTTTTGCCTCTTAGTAGGCATCTGGGGGCTTTCTTCCCTGGTGACCTTCTGTACCTGGTCCATCGTCCTTGCTCTGCTCCTCTCTCTCTAACTGCCTGGTCCAGCTACATCCCCATCAACTTCACCAACCAATCAGAACAGCTTCATTGTGACCAATCAGTACAGTACCTTTTGAACCCATAAAACTGCAAGGATTTGAAATTCTCATTTATAAGAGAACTAGGGGCCCAGTGCACAAAAATTTGTGCGCTCAGGAGGTCCCTCAGCCTGACCTGCGCCCTCTCGCAGTCTGGGACCCCTCTGGGGATGTCCACCTGCTGGTATGCCTGGTCAGCCTGGGTGAGGGGCTGATGGCGGTTTGCAGCCTAGCCAAGCCCCCCAGTGGCATCCCTCACCCCATTGGGGTGTGGCTAGCGTGGGTGACGGGCTGAGGGGTGCTTTCAGGCTTTCAGGCTGCCCACAGTCCCTTCAGATCTTGGGTCCCTACTGGGGTACCTGGTCAGCCTGGGTGAGGGGCTGATAGCTGTTTGCAGGCTGGCCAAGCCCCCAAATGGGGTCCCTCATCCCATTGGGGTGTGGCCAGCATGGGTGACGGACTGAGGGGTATTTTCAGACTTTCAGGCTGCCCACAGCTCCCATTGACCCAATGTTCCAGCAAGGCTGGCTGGAAGCAGGTTTCTGAAGTTTATTTATCTTCTATAATTGATACACTGTTCCTTTAAGCCAAGGCCTAGGCAGGCTCTGCTTCACCTCGTGGCTTCTATAATTGAAACACTGTTGCCTTTAAAAGTCAGGCCCCGCCTTCTGTTTGCTTCAGCTCCTGAGGCTTCTGTGATTGAGACATTGTTGCAAATATGTTGTTGCCTGGAGTCAAGAGACACCCAGGTGGCCTGCAAACACTTTTACTCCTGCTGCAAAGGAAACTGCCTGTTTACTCAGCTCCGTGAGTGCCAGCCTCCATGTTGGCTGGGCTAATTTGCATACAAACACTCTGATTGGCTGGTGGGTGTGGCTTAGGCAGCCCAAATGGATGGTCAATTTGCATATTATGCTTTTATTAGATTAGATAAACCAATCAGAGACAAGGGGGTGGAGAACTCTGTCTCTAAGTCAGTTCCCCTCTGACTCCAAGAGTATACTTTTCCTTTTCACTAGAGACTGCAGACTGCATTTCCCTGGCTGGAGGGCTGGAGCTGAAACACTAAAGATATCTCCCTGGAGCAGAGCAGGCCAAACCAGAGCACAGCAGACCAGTGCAGGGCAGAGAAGACAGGCCCAGACCATCAAAGAGCAGAGCAGGGCTAGAGAGGGACTGGCCGCAGGGCCTTCTAACAGCCATGCTGTATCACAATTGAGCTGTTTGCACTGAATAAAGTTTGCTTCTTCACCATACCCCATATTGGGGATACCTGTTGGTGTCCAATTGACACCAATTACCATCAGTTGACATATTAATATACAAATCCACATGGATAAATCTTAAAATTTTAAGAAGCTAGACACAATAGGGTACGTACTTTGTGGTTTTATTTATATTAAATCTAGAATAGTTAAACTTATCTAAAGAGACAAAAGAACACCTTTGTTAGGTGAATGATTAGAGAGAGGCATGATGAACTTCTCTTGGAGACTGAAAATGGTCTATGTTTTGTTTCCAGTGGTGGTTACACAGCATATATAATTATCAAAATTCTCCAAACTGAAAGCCTCAAATCTTTCCTGTTACTGTATATTGGTTGTACCTCAATTTAAACCATTTTTAAAAGCTCTCTTAGGAAGGACCATGGGCCTAGGAACTGGATGGAAGTCTCTGGTTAGGAAAAGGGGCTCCTGGGCTGAAAGCACAAATCCCATCTCATCCTACACGCCAGCCCTGAATTCCTGAGTTGAATTAGTTCCTGGAGACTTGCTAAGGAAGCGTTTCAATGTCTATGTGAACACAGGTCTAAACTTAGCTCTCCCTGAATCCTACCGAGGATTCTATAAAGTGAATTTTCTGAGTCACAGTCTTTGCCTGCCTCCCCCCGAATTTCTCCAACCCAGAAATTCTCAAGACCCCACAAGGCATGTCATTCATCTCTGATCCTCCATGCCTGGCAAGGCGAGAAGACCAGAGGTGCTCCATAAATTCCAAAGTGTACTAAGTTGACAAATACCAAGGTTGGCTATAGGCAACTCCGAAAATCCAACTGTTGATGCCACAGTGCCGTTAGTCAACATCATTGACTGTATTAACCATATACTGGTAATTATGGAGTTTCTACAACCCAACAGTGGTAGGGGTGGGATAGCATTCTCTTCATGTCACATACCAAAGAGACACAAATGCAGACCACTCGTTTGCAGCTGTGTTCTAAGGGGAGCAGAGAAATGGGGCGCCCTCTCTCTCTCTCTCTCTCTCTCTCTCTCTCTCTCTCTCTCTCTTTCTCTCTCTCTCTCTCTCGTTGATGGGAATGATCACATGTGTATTTTGTGAAAAGATCTATATGGGAGGAAGAGCCACTTGAGTTCCTTCACTTCATCTACCTCATCCATTCCTGTTTTCTTAACTTTCTTCTGTATTGAAGCACAGGGAGGAAATGGAAGGGGATGGGAGACACAGCTCCTGCTTGAGATCCAAGACAGACTCCCGGGCACATCCTTGAGTTAGGCCAGATTGAATTACCTGCACTTGGCCCAGCATCACTGTGGAAACCAATCCACCTCCAGGAAATAATGAAAACTGCTAGTGTAGAGTGAACTAGATTTTTTTTAAAAGACAGAATTACTTGGGGCTTAAAAATGAGTGATCAATAGTTGATTCTAGTTAAGAAGTAAGAGGTCATACCATCCACCAATGTTATGAGGATGCAGTAAAGCAACTGCTTATAAATCTCATGTTGAAGTTGGAGCTCTGCACTTTGAGCCTATTAAGGACACTCTGTGACATTCACTTACATGGTATGCAAACATTGCCTTCTGATTGTCCAAGTTTAACCCCTCAGACACATGAGGTAGACCCAGTGAGGGGCTGCACTTTACAGCAGCAGGAACATGATTATCGTGACTGTGCTGTGCAAGAAATAGCTTCTGCTTCCAGCCACTGAGTCCTCCCATCTCAGCCTCAGTAGGAAGAGAGGAGCTGAACTTGGGTCCTACAAGTGAATTACATTTATTAATTACAGGAACTTTGACCTTGAAAAGAAAGAATGACCTTCTTGCAAAAGATAGATGACAAAACCATTTCATTAAGTAGAAATGACTTTGATTTTTAAAGAACCTGGTTACAAATTGATTCTTACAATTTCTTTTAAGAAATATGTATAGGATGCCTACTATACTTAATTTCTAGCTGCAATCCAGGTTGTAGGTGGGGTGGGACGGGGTCTCAGAATCACCGAGGGTGAAGCGACTCACAATGGCTTCCCCTTTGCTGATGCTGCAATTTCTACCGGGTTTGGCATCTCCAAGACCTGGGGTCTGCGCACGATTTTCAGTCCCCAAATCTCCGCGTCAGTGATCGCTGCGAATAGCACTGCTAGAACACCACTGGTCTTCTGCCGCCCCGTTGCCCTACAGCCTGAGTCACATTCAGTGCGACCCAGGAGTTTATAATCTCCTTCCAGCCTAGGAATCGAGTGTAGCCGCTGCCTCCATTTTGCACATCCGTACCTTTCAGTTTGGGTGCCAGGAGCTTCTATTCAGTCTCAAAGCACTCCTTCTCTTGCCTTCTAGTTGTAAAGCTTTCCCTCCCTTGGTTCTGGAGGATGGCCGTTTATCTGTATAGTTGTATTTCTATAATGTAGGTGTGGAGGCTGCACATTTAGGTATATACCTCATGCCGCCATCTTGGTTCTCAGGATGCCTACTATAAATTCAGCATTGTGTTAGCCACTAGACCAAGGGGACTAAGGTATATTAAACATGAAACTCAGAGAACAAGGGTAGGAGACAGAGACACATAAATAACACAAACTGTTCAGTCCTATGCCTAACCCCTTGTAAGTATTCAGAAGTAGTAGTAGCTATGATGATGATGATGGTAGCAGAGAGGTAAGGGCAACCTTATAGGTACGAATGAGGTTTTCTGGCAGCATAGAAAATGAGTGATTAGCCTGACCAGTGTGGCTCATAGTTGGAGTGTTGGCCTGTGTTGTGGGTGATTCAAGGGCACATACCTGGATTGCAGGTTTAACCCCCATCCCCGCTTGGGGCATGTGTGGGAGGCAACCAGTGGATGTGTCTCTCCGACATCAATGTTTCTCTCTCTTTCTCTCCCTCTTCTCCCTCCCTTCCACTCTCTGAAAGAAAAAAATATCAATGGGAAAAATATCCTCACTCCTCGAGGGAGGATTTTAAAAAATCAATTAATGTTATCCATTACATCAACAGCATAACAACAAAAAAATCACTCGATCAGATCAATGGATGTAGAAAAAGCATCTGACAAAATCCAAGACCCATTCATGATTTTAAAACAAAAGAATAAGAGAGAGAGAGAGAGAGAGAGAGAGAGAGAGAGAGAGAGAGAGAGGAAGGAAGGAAGGAAGGAAGGAAGGAAGGAAGGAAGGAAGGAAGGAAGGAAGGAAGAAAGAAAGAAAGAAAGAAAGAAAGAAAGAAAGAAAGAAAGAAAGAAAGAAAGAAAGAAAGAAAGAAAGAAAGAGAGAGAGAAAGAGAGAAAGAAAGAAAGAAACTTGCTCGGGGGGTCAGGGAAGGGCCCATAGAATGAAGGTGCTCAAGCTTGGAGGCAGAGAAAGAGACAAGATGCAGAGGCCAGAAGTCTGGGCAGGCGGCAAAGGGCTTCTGAGGATGCCTGGGCATTCGGACTCTTCTAGGGGGTGGCGGGATGGGCTAAGGGCCCAGAATCTTGACCCGAGGACCAGGCAGTTCACATTGGAGTTTGCACCAGTGTTATTGCTATGAGCGGACTCAAGAAAGGCTATGTTGTTTGTTGGTTTTCTCCCTCCTAGGAAGGGGCTCCTTCCCCTTTCAACTCTGCATATTTGAAATAAATATCAGAGAAAAGGACAACTGATTGCAAAGAAAAATTCTTCTGCAGTGATCTGTTCAATGCCAGCCATAAATCCTACAGCCCTTGGACTTCTCATAATGAAAAACCACAGAATGGTTTCACATGGCATTTCATTGGATCCCAGGAGCTTTCCAAAACTAGCTGTGCTTCGTTTCCCCTAAATGGAAAGGACTGTGTGTTAAACATTGGATATTGAGTATATGCTGCTTTGTATTCCAATTCCACGGGTAGCTTTTTCCGTCTTGGGGTTCCGGGGTCGACCCTCCCTCAGGTTCTCAGACGCTGGGATATGCCTCTAACACTTCCTTCCATCTGGACCTAAACCAGAGAGCAACTTTCCCATGGGCACGTGCTCCTTCTTGTGAGATAAGGAAGTGGTTTCTATTTTTAGGATCAACTCCACCCAGCTCCTTAGGTGGCCTGGAGGTCTCTGGGGCCTATTTTGATGCTATGAGCAGCACAGCCATCCTCCCAGAGACTGCTTTATAAGAGGATGGGCGGGAGGAGGGCGGGAGGAGGGCAGACCTCTTCCTCTCCCCTCTCCTTCTGCAGGGTAAGCTCCCTGCCTCTTCCACTTCCTACACTCTCAAAACACATGCAGCCCTGTGTTTTGTTCCTGGGACTTCTTTTGTTCCTGGGAAGCAGTCAGGTGATGTCAGATGATGTATACGCTGTGCAGCAAGAGGGCTGTCAGACAGAACCCAGGCCACAGGCCATCCCAGCAATTCCAGCACGAAGACCCAGAGCAGGGTGCCTGCCTTGTGCTCTGCAAGGAGGGTGCAGAGGGCATTGATGGTCAGGCAACTCCAAATGCACAGAGAGAGTTCTCTGGACTGTGTGTCAGCAAGGGCCACAGCAGGCGCTGCCCTGGATGCGGCGCGTCCATCGCGCCATGACGAAGGAGCTCCATGGGAAGGAGCTAGACAACTGCAGGGCAGGCCACTCTGGGGAGACCAAGGTTCTCAGCAGGAACCCACAGTAGGAGGAACCTGCTTGTCAGAACCCAGGAAGAAGCCCTGTGCACACTGACAATGTCCTTTGTCACAACCTCAGTCGACATGGAGACCACCGGGGTGACAGGCAGTTTGGTGTGGGATCCACTCATGTTGTCCAGTAAAAGCCGATTGCTAAACTTTAGTCATTTTAAGAGCCGGTTGTTAGGCAAAGCCATCACTAAAAATTAAGTTATATCCAAGTAAATAAATTACATAGTAAAGTCCAATATTCAAAACTCATCATGCTGTAATTAGTTCATTACACTTTACTCTTACTCTGCTCCTGATGTCATTAGCACCCATTGGGTCTGCACAAGGGAAGCCCACGTCACCATGTGCTCCTGCATGTCTCCCAGGCTCTGCCCCCAGTGTCATCGTGGAAGCTCGAAATTAGCCACGGTGGGGTATTAACGCCACAAAGATGGCAAAGGCTACAAGTAAGGGTGTTGTTCCTGGACAGTGATGGTAAACGGCTTGCCAGCCAGCGCACTCCTGTCCGGAGCCTGGCGAGGGCTGTGTGCATCCCCTGTAGGCATTGTGAACCTTTGTGGGTAGTGCCATGCCTCATTCTGTGTCTCAACAGCCCTCTGCTGTAGAGTGGCATCTGGAATAGTCGGAGGGGGTGCAAAGGGCAGGGAGGTCAGCTATCAGTCGACGGCACAAGTCAAGGCATAAGCAGGCAGGCCCTGGGGTGGCCACAGCCACGGGGATGGAAAGAAGGAGGGGGTGAGGAGAGCAGGCCAGGGAGGTGGAAACAGACAGGGCTGAGAGGAAACGAGGAGCAGGAGTTGGCTCTGAGATTTGAAGCCTGTGTGATTGGCAGATACGGTGTCACCTGCCAAGTTAGAAGGCGCAGAAGGAGGCTTAACTGATGTCCAGGAGTGAGGAAGAGGAGTCCCTCTGAGCTGTTTCCCAGCAGAAGTAGCTGGTGGGGCCCAGGCCTCTGGATCCAGAGTGCGGCTCAGTAGAGGAAGAGAAGAGGCCACACCTGGCCAGAGACTGAGGTGTGCTGGGACAGGGGCAGGACAGGGTAAGCCTGGAGGCCAGAAAGAGTCCCCGCCAAGAAACAGAACACAGCTATTCTGAGGCCATGGTCCTGGTTTGAAGCAGGAAGGTCACCTCCGGGCCATCAGGGCAGCCTGGGGGCTGGAGGACACAGGGAGCCCGAGCCCAGAGGGAAAGGCCATGTCCTGTGTCTGTGCATGAGAGACAGCGATGAGCCGTGTGTCTGATACTCCCACTGCTGCTGCGTGCAGCTGCTCAGGCTGAGCTGCGCGTGTGTGATGCCAGGAGGGCATCACCGGGACACCCAGCGCTGCCAACCACAGAGCATCACTAGGGAAACAGCAAAGAAAGAGGACTCAGGAAAGGGCACACCGAGAGAGAGCACACGCCCTGATGCCTGCGGGAGGACTAACAGAGGACGATGTCGCAGCGGGAGTTTCAGGAGGAAGGAGCCATTAACAGTTTCAAGTGCTGCCAAGCCCAAGAGATGGAGCTGAGTGACCGAGTGAGCACAGATTGGGCTGCTGGGTCTGGCGGTCAGCGGCCCAGCCAGCATGATCACCTTGGCGTGAGCGCAGGTAGAAACCACATGTTAGTAAATAGACAAATGAACAGAAAGTAAGGCAATAATGGGAGGGAGTGGACAATGAGACCATTTTCAAAAGCAGGGAGGAGAGACCACGTGTGGTTTGCAGGGGAGAGTGGGGTCCTGCAGGGAAGCTTTGCCCAGGGCTATAGGTGAGCACAGGGGAGAGGTGCAGGGGACGGTTGGAAGACATGGGTCCCGGGCAAGAAAGCGCATGGGTGAGTATAACCCCTCTGCCCCTGCTGGAAGGAATGTGCAGGCAAGGGCAGGGTGCAGCCAAGAGGAGCACATGGGTTTTGCATGGCGCAGGCTTGAAGTCTCCATTTTATTCCACAGACACTGAGAGGAGGAGGAAGGGGACGGCGAGATCTGAAGAGCTCATAGTCTTAGAGCAGCTCCAGGGATTGGCTCCCAGGGTCCAGCATTTGCTTTGAGTGACGCCCATGAGCTTCCTACTATTTGGTGAAGTTTCCTCACCGCCAACAGGTGAAGGCTGGCACATACCCACACTTCAGCTTTCCCCGACTTCTCAAGCTCCCAGAGCCAACCTGGCTTCTGGAATCTGTGTGCTACTACCAGTGGTGCACCATGTGTGGCAGCAAGTATCAGTGAAGCACCCATGGACAGCTTCACGCCGAAGCTCCAGGCCAGGCCAGAGGAGAGAAGCGGCCACACCCAGCCTGCACTCCATGAGCCACCACCTGGAGAAGACAAGGGAGAGCTCCCCCACATCACCACTGCCTCCTCCGATCCCGGAGCTGAGAGGAAAGCAATGCCCAGTTCTACCTGGAGCCCACCCCACTACTACCCCCAAAGCTATGTGCCAGGACCACGGGGGCCATCTCCTGTCACTGGGCAGCTTTATGATGGACGCACCTGGAAACCTGAGGGCGCGGCAGCGGGGCGGGGCTGAAGCTGCTGGGCCCGTCGTCCCCTCTTTCCTGTTTTGTGTGAGTCTGAGCGAATGCACTTAAGCGGCCCTGACTCTGCGCCCTGCTCTGTAGATGTGAACGCTATGAGGAACAGGGCGTAGATACCGCACTTTGCACAGCACCTGCAATGCAGTCCATGTTGAGCAAACACTGGTTATTATGACTGTCACTGACACCATCACTCGTTTTCACAGCCCTGGAAACGGCATTTTATTACCAAGTGGCTTGGGTTCCTGTAGGTTGATTGAGTGAACTGCCTTCCTGTGGCTACGCACACAGACACCCTGGTTGGTGTGCCGCGAAATGGAGCCATACAGAAAAGAGCTCGGGAGGAGCCCTGTCATTCCCTTTGCCCTGGTTCTCCATGAGGTCAGGGCCAGCTGAGCCCCAGTTCCTGTGCTGTTGGCTCAGTAAGTGGATCCTGTGGCGACTAAAGCTACCTGGGTTGGCCACAGAGAAGTCAGTTTTCTTTGTTCACTTGTAATGTCAGCTCCCATTTCCTGGCATCTGCCCGAGCCAGGCACCTTTGACACAGGACTTCTGCAGGACTTCTGACCCAGGAAGACGCCCTGCACACCCATTTTACAAGAGGAAACCGGGTTGGAGGGGGGATAAGGAATGTCTCAGGCCACACGTGTTATCTGCAAAGTGAGCCTGCCCCTCCCTCATCTCCCCACACGGCTTCTCTGCCCTGGCCCAGCACCTCAGGGACCATGGGCAGGGACCGGAAGAGGTCAGGCCAGGGAGGAAGCCCCAGCCTCAGCCTTCCTCTCCCAGGTGATGTCCCTGGCCCTTCTCAGAGCACTTGCCTGGATTCTTTCTGGAATCACAGCCATCTGGAATCTAGAACCCAGATCCAAGCCACCCAGTCAGTGCTGGAGCCCTGCCCACAGTCCCCCATCCCCCATGTTCATAGGCCTCCCGGGAGTCAATGGCCACCCACAGCAGCCCGTCCTACCAGTGGAGAACAGTTGTTAGGACACATTCCCCTGCTTAGAGCTAAGTTTCCCCCATAACTTCTACGCTGCTATAATCTTAGATTCCCTCTGGGCACCCAGAGTGTTTTCCATCCTCTGTGAAGGTTTCACACAGCCACCCACAGTTCTCTCCTTCCCTCTGTCCTGCCCCTTCTCAGCTCTTCACCAGCAACCTGGGCATCCGCAGGTTCCTCTGGGAAATGCTTGAGAAGTTCTCTTCTTCCCGGGGTCCAGCAGTCACTGCAGGTCAGATGTGGATACCATGCACTTCACCACCTCCTCCATCAGCCTCCATTGTAGGGCTTCTGGCCCTTGGCTTCTGGCAACCTTCCCTGGGGATTCTGAGGTCAAGGCAACTCATCTGCCCAGCCAGGTGCCTCCTCTCCCGGCAGAGCTCACAGAAGGCTGACTCGGGGAGGAGGGGTCGTGACCTCGGTCAGAGTCTGCCATTTCTTCAAGACGGCCCTCGGGGATTTCACCACATTTTGCTTTTAAATACGCCCTCCTCTCCTACCACCAGCCCCACATCCCCTCTTCCTTCCACTTAGGGGCAGCCCTGGTGAGGCAGGGGCACCCTCAGGCATTGAAGAGCATCCCAACCCCCAGCCTCTAGTCCTCCACCTGGGCCCTGTGCGCAGGGAAAAGCTTCTCGAGGAAATGGCTGTGGGGAGGACTCGGCTCAGGCATCACCCACTGTGTCAGGAGAGATGCTTCCAGCTGTGATGAAGCCTGAAGAAGGCCGCTTAACAACACGGAACAGGAAGTCCAGCAGCTCTGAGCCCGCATGCTGGCGTCTCTCCCCATCTCACCGGGCAGGCTCCAGGCGCTGCTCAGGCCCTTTGCCTCAGCCCCTCGCCCTCTCATCATGAGCCAGCTCCCCTCCAGCACAGGTGGACCCAAAGGAAGGAACGAAGCCTGTCCTTAGGCCTGGTTAAAACTGAGGTTCACTTTTCCAGGAGCTGGCAGCACATGCTGCTCCCAGACTCTGACAGAACTAGGTCATTGTCTCATTCCTAAGCCAAAGCCCCTGGGCGGGAGGCTGTAGCCAGACCCAAAGCCTAGAGGGGCTTCCTATCCCCAGGGCCAAAGGTGTCAAGAACAACAGCTTTGTTCCCAAGGACAAAGAAGGGATGCTGCGGGCAGCCAGCGAGAACAGGCAGGCTCCAAGCCCCGGCCGCCCCCAGCCCAGCAGCCCAGTCTGCTTCTGCTTGGTGGGGGACGTGCCACAAAGACCTGTTAAACACACTCAGCTAACCCAGAGGCTCTCAACCTTCTGGCCCTTTAAGTACAGTTCCTCATGTTGTGACCCAACCATAAAATTATTTTTGTTGCTACTTCATAACTGTAATATTTAAGGTGACCAGATTGTAACATTGGTAAAGCGGGACACCATTGACCGCTTGGCCTCCGAAAACCGTATATTCCCTTCCCGTTCTCCCGCTGTTCCCTAGCTTGTCGTGCATTCTTTCCAAAAATCAGGACTTTTTTAAAACGCTGCGGGACGCAGGACAAATTGTTAAAAATCGGGACTGTCCCACCAAAAGTGGGACGTCTAGTCACCTTAGTAATGTTACTACTGTCATGAATCATAATGTACATATCTGATATGCAGGATGGTCTTAGGTGACCCCTGTGAAAGGGTCATTCGACCACCAAAGGGGTCACGACCCACAGGTTGAGAACTACTGAGCTAACCCAAGAAATAAATAGTTATGTCAAATCATACATTTTAAAACTTGATCTTAAAGGTCCCATGAGCCCTGACCGGTTACTTGGAGCATCACCCCATGTACCAAAGTGTGGTGGGTTAGATTCCCGGTCAGGGCATGTACCTAGGTTATGGGCTCAATCCCCAGTAGGGGCGCTTGGGGGTGGCATCTGATCAATGTTTGTTTGTGGCTCTCTCTCTCTCTCCCTCTCCCTCTCTCTTCTTCTCCCTCCCTATTGTAAAACAAATAATACAAACTTTTTTTAAGGGGATAAAGATTTCAGAAAAGGCCTGGGAGAAAAGCTAACACTTGGCATCATTCAATCTCTTACATAATTTAGTAAATTAAGAATTAGTGAAAGCCCACAATTGCCAAATTTTAGAAGCCGGGCTTCTTGGCGCAGCCCTCAGGGCGCACTTTAACACCCACCAATCCAGTCAAACCCTCCCCCTTATTTTCTGCAAGTTTCTGAGGCTTACAAATACCTTTGTGTTTCTCCAAGGTCACCGGTTAATTATTGTCATAGCAACTCCCCTCCCAAAGAATCGTTGTGATTTCCCACATCACATGTCCAGAGGCGCGTCGGAAATAAAGGAAGGTCCCATGTGACGTGGGTCTGAGCTTAGTGTTCCTGGCCAGAGTCCAAACCTGCCCCAGACTCGAAAGCTTTCTAATCCCCCAATATTCCAAAAAATGGGAGCCTGGAACTCCTCTCAGACAGTTTCTGCTGTTGATTTAGAGACACGTCTCTCTCACCTGCACACTGCCACCTCCAGACACCACTCCCCAGACCCCAGGGCCTGAGGTCCAGGTGGGCCTGTCTCTGAGCTGCCCAGGACAGAAGAGCCCAGGCTGGCTCTTGGCGGACTCCCTCCTCCCAGCCAGAAGCAGCTGATTGCCAGCTCCAGGCTGCCTGCCTCCAGCCCAGCCCTAATCGGCCTGATCTCAGGCTGCCACTGGGGCCATGGCAGCAGCTGAAAGCAGTGGGGACCTTTTTCCAAGGTAATGATTAAGCTGAGTGCCTGGCAAAGGCACAGGCAGCGGCAGGAAGGTGAGCCTGTTCACACCTTGACCAGGCTGCAGTGGCTGGGACTGGTTTGGGACAGCAGAACCCCAGGGCACGAGGGCCCCAAGCTGGCAGCCACAGCCTCCCTGGACACGGGACGTCTGAGAGCATCTCGGGCCAGAGCCGCTGCTGCCCACCCCGCCGGGCCGCTGCCCTTGCCACGGCACCATGAAGCTGCAGGTGTTCTGGACGGGGCTGGAATACACCTGCCGGCTCCTCGGTGTCACCACCGCCGCAGGTAGGACCCCACCTCCCCGCTGTCGTCCTCTGCATGCTGGGCAGAGCAGATGGGATGGCCCAACAGTGGAAGCCAGCTGGCTGGGGATGGGCAGACGCATCTGACCACATCTGCCTTTTACCTCCTTCCCCAAGACCCCCAGGAACAGTGCTCTGCGGGGCACAGAGGGTGCAGGGGGTCAGCTGGGGACTGGGAACCAAAGGGCCTTGGGAGCCCTCAGCCTCTTCATCTTGGAAAGAAGTGGAGGGTCAGCCCCACCTCCCGTGGGGCTGCTGCGAGGGGGCGATGGCTGAAGGTGACGGTGTAAAAGGCTGATGACTCGCTGTAGAGCACATCTGGCTTTATTCACAACACAGGCCCCTGTGGTGGAGAGAGAATTCCCAGCTGAACTGGAGGGCTGGTCACGGAGACCTCGGGATTCCTTGATGCTCTGCTGAGTTGCGGGGACGTGGTTCCTGGGCTGGCTCCTTTCCCTCACCTGCCTAATCCCGGGGCTGCTGAATTTGCTGGAGGAAAGACAGAGCAGAACTAGTGGGACCCCGGCCCTGAGTGCTGCCTTCTCACTTCCCTAGGACAAACCCTGCCCTAGCCCAGGCCCCCCACAGGCCAGGATCTGTGTTGGGAAAGTGAGCAGCAGTGTTCTGAGCTCTGAGCAGTGGGCCTCACTGTCCCTAGGGACAAGGAGGAGACGCCCACAGCTCATCACTGGACCAAATCCTGTGCATGGCTCTCGGTGGATGGAAATGTCCCCCAGCTCAGACTCAGTGCTGCTTCCAGCCTCGGCCTGCCACCTGCCACCAGGTGACCTGGGGAGAGCCATCGGGGCCCTCTAGGACCGAGCTTTCTGGTCTGTGCAATGGAGGTAACCGGCCCTGCTGGCTAGGTTTTTGAAGGATCAACAATGCATGAACTGATCAGATAGCTGGACTGGGGGAAAAGCCTCTTGGGAGAAGCTATGACATACTTCAGCACTCAGGGGACCCAGGTCACTCCCAGGCACTGGGCCAGGCTCACTGGTGGACTGACCAGTGGGCTCACTGGTGGACTGGCCAGTGGGGTCTGCAGCATGGAGGCCCTTAGTTAGCACAAAACCCGCCGTTCGAGGTGACCTAATCCCACGACTCCTGACATAAGATGGAGCATCTGAGCTCAACGAGGGGCATGACCTTACCAAGATCACATTGCAGGTCAGAGGGACAGCCGGCCTAGAGCCCTGGTCCCTTGACTTCCGGAAAGGCTAGGACTCTTACCCAAGAGCTCTCTGCCTTACAGGGTAGGAAGCCTGCCCTGCAGACACCAGGAACGTCTGGACCTGCTCTGCTGGGAGCCAGCTCCAGGCACTGTCAGGGCCACCTGTCCCCTTCACTCTGGGAATGACTGCCCAGACCCCCAACTGCCCACCCAGAGAGGGGCAGGAAACCCTAAATAGGCTTTCATGTCTGGGTTCAAGGTCTGTTGTACAACCTGATCTAGACTCCATCCTGCCTCCTCTAAGCCCAAGGTTCCTGAAGCAGAAGCATAGCCTTCCCGCTGGCAGATGTCTCAGCGACGGTCCCCGCCACACCTGCCCAGAGCCCCGCCTGCCTCCTGTCTAGAACCCGTTTTGATCTGTATCTGCCCTCATGGATCAGCTAACGACGTTTAAATCTGCTTTATCTCAGCCAGAGGAAGGGTCTGCAGCCATTGCATACACCACTGCTCCTCCTGGCCACGTCCCTTCCTCTGCACAGAGGGCGCTGCTAAAGCTGAGGGCCGGCCTCCACTTGGTTTTGAAAAGGATCCAGGCTGAAGTAGGCCACGATTGCCTCTGACTGGCCAGGTTCTTGGGTCATTTTATCGGGGCTTTCTAAAGTGCAGGAGCCGGGGAAGCTAGAGAGAGGACTTCGTGCTCGTGGGCGTGCCTCCCGTTTCCTGGCAGTATCGGGGACTCCTGGCCTGTTTCCAGTGCATTAGGTTTGCACATTCTTTCTTCCCTTCGGCCTCCTTTTTGGTGAAATTCCTGTTGAGAAGCCCCAGCCTCGTGTACCGGGGCATCGCTGCTGGAGAGGAGATAAGGCTTGAGACAGAGGCGCTCAGTTTGCAGAAACTTCGGGAGACCCTGGCCCCACTGTGGGGAGGAGTGTGGTTCCCCAGAAGCTGGGAAAAGCATGGGACCAAGGCCATCCAGACAGTCACCTGCAGGGACCAGGCAGCACTACCAACTGGCCTGGCCCCTGGACCTCCTTCCCCTCTGCAGACAGGACCCATGGCTGTCAGAGGCTCTGAAGGCACAGGCCCAGGGGCCTCCTCTGAGGGCACAGCCCGGCAGCTTGGCCAACGGGGGCCTGCACAGCTGCACAGGGGCTGGCCGAGCGCACCGCTCCCTCTCCACCCAGGCCCCTGTGAATGAAGCTCCGTTAGCACGCCCAGTGGTCCCCAGGCTACCTGCCCCACCCCATGGCCAGCTCCATACCACAGACTGGGCACAGACAGAGCCCTGCTACCACCAAATAGGAGGAGACAGGCCATGGGCAGACTGCGCCCAGCCAGACGTGTTTCAAAAACCAGAAAATTCTCTTCCTTTGAATCAGTCATAAGGTTTCCAGGTCAGCACAAACCCACGCCTCCCCACTAGCCTCACACTTAGCTGGCTGCACGCGTATGCATGACCTACTTGGCGGGGAAGGCGGGGAATGTGTCTGTGTGTGTGTGTGCATGTGCGTCCATGTGTGACCTCTCGGTGCCTGTTGTGAAGATGTAGCCTCAGCAGCCACCCAGAGAAGCACACCAACAGGACCTGCACACAGACTGGGAGCCCTCGCACTCCCTGCGCAGGTGCCCACATCTGCCTGCTGCCCCAGAGCTGCCCCACCAGGTGTGCCTGGGAGAAGAGTTCCAGGGGCCTTACCTTGTGCTGTTCTCACTGCACACCAACCGTCAGGAGGGGCCTGGGAGAGGGTTAGTAACTGAGATGGGGGCACCGCAGCCCAGAGTGTTCCTCCCCCACAAAGTGAGAATTGAGTGGGGCGTGGCTGGGCCCCAATCCTGCTCTGGGAGGAGGGATTGGTTTCCCTGTGAACTTTGCTGTCCTTCCCTGCCCCACCCCACCTCCAAAGGTGATGCCAATGAATTTCCTCATAGCTCCTGAGCCCTGCCCCACCCCTGCCAGGAACAGGATGGGAAAGTTCCCTGGGGCAGGTAGATGCCACACCTTCAGGGTCCTAGACTTGAGTGGAGTGTGGAGGAAAGAAGGGAGACCAATTTCCCTCAGCCCTGACCGCTGGGGAGAGTCTCCCCAAAAGAGGAGCTGCCAAGAAAATGTATGTGGTGAGGCCGCCTACCACTCCTCAGAGCAAAGGGCTCGAGCCTGAAGCTCCTGGCTGCCAACACTCAAGGGCGGTTTTTCCTCTTCCTGCCTCGGCTCTGGGAGTCAGATGGCCATGGACATCACTATGTGCGTATTTGCTGTGAGCCAGACTCTGCTGTGTGTTTTAAATGTAGTGTCTCATTTTATCCTCATTACCACCCTTTGGAGCACTGTGATGATCATCCTCATCCTCATTCTGTGCAGGGGGAAACTGAGGCCTAGTGCAAGAAAGCATTTGCTCTGGTCCTCACAGCCAGAAAGCAGGGAGGAAAGATGTGAATGGCTGGTGGTCCACTCCCCAGGCCCCACTCTTAATCAGTGTGCCCTCCACCTGAGTCTTTTCATATCTTGCGTATCCCAGGTGCAGGATGCAAAACACACAGAGGGTACCAGTGAGGCTTGACTAAAGCCACCCACCATCTACCCTAGCACCCCATGCCCAGTCAGCCCTGTCAGGCGGGTGGATCATGGCGAGGGTGGACAGTTACAGTGACGTATAGTCAAGAACGACCAACACTTCTGAAACATAAGGACACTGATGTTTGACACGCCGCTCGTGCTCTCTGGACAGTTACATGCTTTGACCACTCTGAGATCCTCTCCTGGACCTCATCCAAATCTGCACAGGTTTCCAGAGGCAGCTGTCACAGCAGGCCCTTCCATGACGGGCCCAGAGCTGCATGACCACAACGTGCTATACAGTCATCATCTTGCTGAAGCCCACCTGCTTCTGTGATGGCCAACCTGGGATCGCTCAGGGGTTTGTTTTAGTCTGGGGTTTGACCCATTAACCTCTCCTCCACGCCAAGGACAGAGCAGATTTTCAGCAGCACACTCCTGCCACACTCCATTTGAAATGGTGACTCATTAATGTAGACTAAGGCGAAGGCAGCACTTAAACCCAGATGTTCTCATTATTTTTTAAAGGGCACAGCCAATGCATAGTTTGACCTCAGCCCTTTTCAAAGCCTTCAGAAACAAACTAATGCTTCTGAGGCAACCATCCCAGGCTTTCCATGCTAATTCCCGCCCTTCTGAAATGTTATCCCCGCGACCACTTCCTGCCACAGGAGGAAGCTTCCTGCACCCCAACACATCCACAGGTGGGTTTATCAACCACACTGTTTTCAGATCCCCCAAGCGGATGTTGGCTGATGTTTTCCAATCTGATTGTTTCAACAAGTAAATGGAATTTCCCCACCTCTGCTCCACCTGAAGGATAATGTGATTTGGCTCAAGCTTTGCTTTATTTCATTGTACTTGTGCCCTTTTTCTCAGATTTAGAACAAGAAACCTAGAACTCCACTTAAGATTCGTTTATTCAGCAAACATTTGCAGAATTCCCACCCTGTGCCGTGTAGACACACATATTAGAATGGCATCACCTCCCTCCAGAGCAGCATGTGGTACCAAGGAGACAAGGTAGAAAACACGTGTCCCGAGAACTGAGCACTGCAGCCTGTGTTGGCGAGGGTGAAGCAT
>PVJC01017427.1:0-32546 GCA_004026665.1 Murina feae | reverse complement strand
GTCACTGGGGCGGAGCAACCTGTGATGGCTGCCCCTCAGCCAGCTCTGCGGCGCTATTCCACGCCCTGGCATCTGCGCACCCGAGTCCCACCTCCGGGATCACTGTAAACAGTTATGCTAGAACGCCACAGTCGTCTTCTGCCCTGTTGTCAGACTGCCCGCACAGCATTCAGTGTGACCCCTGGAGCTTGTTAACCCTTCCAAGCTGCCTCCACCCTTTCTCGCCACCACCGCCACCGCCCTTTGCCGCCGCCCTTACGCGCGTCCGTACCTTTCTATTTTGGCGCTGAGAACTTCTATTCAGTTTCGGTGCACTCCTTCTCTTCTAGTTGTAGAGCTTCCACTCCCTTGGTTCTGGAGTATGGTTGTTTAGGTTTATTGTTGTATTTTTTAATATTTGTGGGAGGTTGTGCATTCAGGTATATACCTTATGCCGCCATCTTGGTTGTCCCGGGGAGACAATTTTTAAAAGGTAAACTGGGAGAAACTGAATGTGGATATCACAGTGCTGATTTCTCCATCTCTGTGTGCACTGAGTATTGTAGGAGTTGTTTGCCTTGCTTTTTTCTTCCCTGTCCTTCACAATCATTTGTTGGAAGTACAGTGCTCCTACTGATAATCTCTTATTTTTTCCCATCAACTTCAGCATTGCTATCGTAATCCCTTGTTTTGCCTGCCAGTAGTGGTTTTTAAACTTTGATGAGGCCCCACAGAAAGGAATACATTTTATTTTGTAGCCAGTACACGCATACCTACAAATTCTCTCTCAGTTGAAATATGTTTTAAGAAACAGTCTTTAACATTTTTAAGCCTAATAAATTGGGATTCTTTCCTTTTTGATCTTTTCCATTCCATTAAAAACCCAAGAAAACCCAAAAAGTGATCCAATCCAGTCCATTAATTTCATGACCCACATGGTTCACAGCTATAGCTGGAAAACCAGATATTGGCCTATGTAGCAACTAGAGGATGTTCTGAGATCTTGTCATTTTCTTTCAAGGAATTTTCCACATCTGTGTTGTTGAATTATAAGTAGTTTATAATATTTTTTTTTATCCTTTAAGTTTAGGATCTGTGTTGATCTCTGATTCCAATTCTGATATTGATAATTTGTGCCTTCTGTTTTCTCCCCCTGATTAGTATGATTTGGCAGGAGTGGGGAACCTTTTTTTCTCCCCAGGCCATTTGGATATTTATAACATCATTTGAGGGCCATACAAAATTATCAATTTAAAGATCAGCCTGCTGAATTTGGTCAAACATTTAATTCATTCACACTAATGCCTCGCAGGGGCCAGAGCAAATAAAGGCCTATGAGCCAGATGTTTCCCATCCCTGGACTCTAGAGGCTTGTTAATTTTATTGATCTTTTGAAAGTATCAGCTTTGGTTTCAGAAATTTTCTTTATAGTGCTTTTGTTTTATCTTTACTATATCCTTCCTCTTCTTTATTCTGTTTCTGGTATCTTAAGGTGGAAACTTAAATAATGGATTTGAGACTCTTATTTTCTTGTATTTTTGTAATCTCTTGTTTTCTAATATAGGAATTTTATGCTCTAAATTTTTCTCAGAGAGCCTACTGCATCATTTTCTGAATATTCAAAATACTTTCTGATTTTGTATAGATATTTTTTCCCTTTGACCCATTGGTTATTTAGGTGTACGTTAATTTTCAAGTATTTGAGGAGTTTTCTGATACTGTTCTGTTACTGATTTATAATATAATTCCCTTGGCAAGAGATCATAGTTTGTGTGATTTCAGTCCTTTTCAATTTTGAATCTTGCCTTCTGTCTCAGAATGTGGTCTATCTTGGTGAATGTTCCATGTGCACTGTGTTTGTTAAAACTGGTCTATCAATAGTAAGTGGGTCAAATTGGTTGTTAGTGTTGTTCACATCTTATATATTTTTGATTTTCTGCCTGCATGTTCTGACAATTATTGAAAAAGAAGTGTTGACGTCTCCAAATATAATTTAGGATTTTAAAATTATCTTTTCACTTCTATTCAGCTTTTTGTGTCATTTTTTTTGAAGCATTCCAATCAAGTGAATATGACTGTTATGAATCCTTTATTATTATTGACTAGAGGCCTGGTGCACAAAAATTTGTGCACTTGGGCGGGGGAGGGGGGGGCGCAGTCCCTAAGCCCAGCCTGTGCCCTCTTGAAGTCTGGGACCCCTCGGGGGATGTCCACCTGCTGGCGTGCCTGGCCATCCTGGGTGACGGGCTGATGGCCATTTCAGGCTGCCCACAGCCCCTTCAGGGTTCGGGTCCCTACTGGGATGCCTGGCTGGAAGCAGCTATCTGGGATTCATTTAACTTGTATAATTGAAACTTTGTTGTCTTGCTGTCATCCCTCCCCTCCCAACCCCACCCCCGCTTGAAGCCTGGGTTACCTTTGGCAACCCAAGTTCCTTGCCCAGCAGGTATCTGGGGTTTGTTTATCTTTTATAATTGATACTTTGTAGCCTTGAGTAGAGCTCAGAGCCCACAGGGCTCTGGCTTCCTCCGGGGCAACTCCAACTCCGTGGCTGCCGCCATCTTAGTTGAGTCAATTTGCATATTTGCTCCTGATTGGTTGGTGGGTGTGGCTTGTGGGTGTGGCTTTTGGGTGTAACACAGTGAGGGTCAATTTGCATATTACTCATTTATTAGATTAGATACCAAATTTTTGGACTGGATTCTAGATTTTTTGTCTACCAGAATCGAAGAATGAATGTACGGACAGGAAGTGGTATAGCAAAGGTAGAAATTTGTTGAAGAACAAGTACAGACTCCCACAATACTGACTCCCATGTAGGAAGAGAGAAGAGTCCCAATGGGTTTCTTTTCCCTATGGTTTATATAGGCTGCAGATCCTGGTACCTTGACATCCCCTCTGATTGGTCACTATTCCCGTAGACTGGTTACTATAATATCTCCTGAGCTCAAAGGTTGAACCTCACATGTGAGGTCCTCTCCCCACTCCTTCTTACTGTTTTCCTATTCCCTTTGGGCTTTCTTCTTTTTATTTTGTAAATATAGACCTTTCTTGGCTACTTTTGGTTCCCTTGTCTATGTAAATATACCTTTTGCTGCTCCCTTGTCTTATGGAGATGTAACTGCACCTGGCTTCCTTGTGTTATGGAAATGTACCTTTCCCTAGTCTGCAGCCCCATGCTTTTCCATGGACCCCAATTCTAAAAAATCCCTAAGCCTGCCTGTGTTCCCCCCAAATTCCTGCTTCCTTATGAAACTAGAGGCCTGGTCCATGAAGTTTGTGCACAGGTAGGGTCTGTAGGCCTGGCCGGTGATCAAGGCTATTGGGGCCTTCCTTCCCCTGGCTGCCAGCTGCTGCCCAGGGCCTTCCTTTGTTCTGTGCCACTCCCTGGTGGTCGGCACACGTCATAGTGAGTGGTCAAACTCTCGGTCAGTCGAACTCCTGAGGGGACAATTTGAATATTAGCCCTTTATTATATAGGATGACCGTGTTATCCTGTGATATTCATGAATTTTTAGTTTTTGGTAATTTACTGGATTCTCTGCTCTGCTTGATCCAGTTGTCTCCTCTCTGTTTGAAAAATGAAGATTTCTTGGCACTGCTATACTAGACTATTGGTTTCATATCCCTCTGACCTTTTCTTTCTCTGTCTCTCTCTGCGTTTTTCCTTTGCCTATCAAACTATTTTGATTTCTCAGGTTTCTTTCCTAAAGCCACTGCTCTCCTCTGTATATAATCACCTTTGTCTATAACTCTGTGATCTTTTTCTCAAGTTGAGATATCAGTGTATTAGCCTCTAAAAACCTTCATATAGATGTCTAATCTGTATTTGAAATTCTTCATGCCCCAAATTAAACCTTTCACTTTTTTATTCCTATATTCTCTTATAAGGTAGCTTCACCCTTCTAATAGCTTCACCATTCTAATGTTTCTTTCTAATTATTTCTTGAATATTTTCTTCTTTGAATTCCTTTTATTAGAGCACCAGTTCTTTTATTAACTCTTGTCAGGACTCACAACTTCCTATTGCTCTCTATAAAACCAACGTTCTGCACAGTAACCAGAGAGATCTGTCTAAATTGCACTTTTGATCATATTTTACCCTATTTGATAATTGCATCTGTTATGTGTAGATCAAACCCAAACTCTTTAACATGGCATCTAAGGTCTTTATGGTAGGAGCCTGCTTCTCTGATTTGGTATATATTCCTTAGTCAACATGCAGGAAACTTCCAGGAAATAGAAAGATATGTGAGTTGTTAGAGAATATGAAAACATAGCTGCTGATTGGAAGAAGGTGTGTGAAATGATAGTAAGGATCATGTAATTATTAGCTGTGTGTTAAGTACTGTTCCGAATGTTAGCATTATAAGCACATTTAATATTTTGAACAAGCCTTTGAGTAGGCATCATTATTCCCATTAAAAAATAGTTTTTTAAAAATATATTTTTTATTAATTTCAGAGAGATAGAAAAATAAATGATGAGAGAGAATCATTGATCAGCTGCCTCCTGCACTCCTCCCCCCTCCCCCCTTCCCCCCACACACACTGGAAATCAAGCCCAAATCGTGACTTCCTGGTTCATAGGTTGACCCTCAGCCACTGAACCATGCTACTTGGGCATTATTCCTATTTTTAAAGATGGAAAAACTGAGGCAAGAGAGATGTTAAGTAACTTGTTTAAAGTCATGGAGCAGCCAAGGAACTCTGGCAGACTGGCCCCAGAGAATAAGATCTATAACAAGCGAGTTTTATTGCCACCTAAGTGTTGTCCCTTTCTACACCAAGAGCGTCAGTGTAAAATCTCAGTGTATGTCTCATTATTTTCTCTCTTTTTTTCCTTTAACCTGACCTTTAACCTGAAAAGGGAAATTTATATCAGAGATGTTGGTCTTCTTTTTTTTTTTTCTTTTTTAAAGGTATTTTTATTGATTTCAGAGAGGAAGGGAGAGGGAGAAAGAGCTAGAAACATCACTGTTGAGAGAGAATCATTGATTGGCAGCATCCTGCACACCCCACACTGGAGATGAGTCTGCAACCTGGGAATGTACCATGACTAGGAATTGAACCATGACCTCCTGGTTCATGGGTCAATGCTCAACCACTGAGCCACGCCAGCCAGGCCAGAACTGTTGGTCTTAATCCTAAGAGAATTATAATTGTAAACATACTGTATCTACAAAATTATAAACACACTAGTGGCATGGTGCATGAAATTTGTGCACATTAAACGGGAATTAATTAGAGAAAATATTTTAATATTGCTGTTTGTCCTTTCTCTATAATAGAAGTGCCAGAGATGAAAGAAAATTAGTAAAATGTATATAAAAATCTCCCTTCTGTCAGAGTCTGGGACCAAGAGTCAAGGCCCCGCCCACATGTGCACACCTCAGAATTGCACAAGACTAATGCCTGGCCGGCCCCACCTCCATCTAGGCAGCCTTGGGTTTCCTGTAAAGCCCCGCTGGGGCAGGGGGTGCAGCCTCAGGTCCCCTGGCCCTGGTGCAAGGGTGTGACAACCATTTGCATATTAGCTCTTTATTATATAGGACTAGTGGCTCGGTGCACGAAATTCGTGCACATGCGCATTAAAAAGAAATTAATTAGAGGAAATATTTTAATATTGCTATTTGTCCTTTCTTTATAATAGAAGTGTCAGAGATCAAAGGAAATTAGTAAAACGTATATGAAAATCTCCCTCCTGTCAGAGTCAAGTCCCTGCCCACCTTTGTGTGCCTCAAAATTGTGTGAGATCCAGACCCGGCCAGCCCCACCCCATCAAGCCCTGCAGGGTGAGGGGGTGCTGCCTCAGGGTCCCTGTCAAGCCCCACCAGGCAGGGCAGTGCAACCTCAGGTCCCCCGGCCCGGGCATGAGGGCATGAGGGCTCGATGGTCATTTTCATGTTAGCTCTTTATTATATAGGACTAGGAGCCTGGTACCTAATATATTGTGCACTTGGGGGTCCCTCAGCCCAGCTTGTACCCGCCCAACCTGTGGCCTGCCACCCACCCATCGCGCCCCGCCTACCCACACACAGCACCCGCCACCCGGCCTCCATCTTGGCTGGGTTAATTTGCATACAGCCACTCTGATTGGCTGGTGGGCGTGGCTTGGGCGTCCCATAGAAACAGTCAATTTCAATATTATGCTTTTATTAGATTAGATTGTATCTAAAAAGTTTTCTGTGATAAGAAATGAACTAAGAAATGAATAATTTTGAATATTTCTAGTGAATAAAACTGAGAAAAGTTTATGCCAAAGAAATAGTGATGATGTATGTGACTGAAATGGCAACAGGTAAAGATATGAGATTATATGAATTGCAAGAACATAGGAACACTGGATGAAAACCACTTACAGATCTCACAACTGTGATCTGTGATCAGGTACAGGCTTTCTTGGTTCCCCTTAAAGTTCCCCCTTGGGATTGGAGTCGTAGAGCTGTTGAGGTTGTCACCCAGTCTGGGCGTGGGTTCTGATGAGTGCTTTCAGCAGTTTTCACTGTTCTCTATGGGCCTCTTGACTCACTCAGTATAACTAACTGCTACCAGAAAACCCCAGCACGCTCCTGGCTGTTCTCTGTGAAGCTGGTTCACTCAAAGAGGAGTTCTCCAAATGAACAAGCCTACCAGGACTGCTTTTGTCTGCTGGCAGACTATTCCTTTACCTAGATGTGATACGTCTGGTGGGATATACTAGTATACTAAATCAGACATCATATGTATAAAAATAAAATAAAATTATTTTAATGAAAGAAAATCGTGATTTTGATTATATAAACATGTACCTAATTTCCAAGTTAATAAAACAAAATCATTAGCTTTAAAAGGTAGCTCAACTTAAAAGAATTATTTAAAATAATTTCTTATTGGCCTAGTAGGATATAAAGCTTTTATTTTGTATTTTTATGAACTTATAATTTTCTTGATAAATTAAAAACAGTGATACTACTTTCCACATTTTTTTTGTAAAACTCTAAACTAAAAATATACTCTTTCTTGTGTGTAAAACAGAAATACCAGTACAGACTAGGGCAATGAAATATATGAGGTAAAATACACCAAAACAAGTTTTATAAAATTTAAGTATTCACTAAGTCAGGTCGGCCTTTCTGAGCCCATTACTATGAGTTAATTAAAGCTTCCTGTACTTACGTTTTCAGTAGTAACATTTAAGTACTATCTTAGGGTCTTTAAATATTTATGAAATAGTTTAGAGAGCTCCTCCTCAAATCAGTACAAATTTGGGATTAAGATCAAGAGCTCTTAGTGTTGAATATACTAAGATGTAGTAGAGTGTGCAGACTTGTTTATTCATCCTTTTATCTATTCATTCATTAAACATTTATTGAGTACGTACTATCATAAGAACACAGTGATGAATAAGACTGCCTCTTCCTTCTGGGAATAGTGGGGAAACAGATGTGTACATAATCACTATACATTTGAGTGCAGTGTGATAGGAGCTGCAACAGTAGTATATTAGGTTCAGTGGAAGTCGTAAGGTCAACTTCGATCTTGGGGAAGACTTCAAAGAGGTAACTTCAGCTGAGTTTTGAAGGAGTTACAATCTAGGCTGGCAGGAGTTGTAATAGCTTTTTACTTGAATAATTTTACTTCCCTGGGTGTCAACTGAATGGATTCCTAGTGAAAATGTCAGATTGGCAAGTAGAAAGCAATTGTTGATATTTTTGGATAATTTTTATGAGTGAGTCGTGTTGTCTGTCTTTCAAAAATAAAGTGTTACAGTCATTTCCAAAGCTAATTTATATTTGTTTTTAAAAGAACTGTAATATTTGAATATATCAATTATTATACTTTGAGTAGATGTGGGTAGATAGAAATTAAACATTTTTTGAGTATTACATTCTTTTAAAATGATTTTGTGATCCTTTTCTTTGAGTGAGGTTTTTCTTACTATCTTACTCTATGGTTTTACATTACAGAAATTCATGCTTGTTTTTAGTGTAGCAGGCTGCTCTTTGATCAGTGTGGAAAGAGTCTTGGTTTTCTTATTGAATATGTAAAGGCCACAACACCTGGCATTCTTCCTGATGTTGTTGAGAAGGATTTGGAAGGTAAGTAGTGGCTTGTGTCCCAGCTATGGAAGATAGGAAGTTATTCATAAATTTATTCAATTAACAAATATTAATAAAAGACACACTTCATATTTAGGACTATGCTAAGTTCTAGGAGTGGTTTAGTGAATAAAATAACAATTCCTGTTATCAGGGACTTATAGCCTAGTTGAGTAAATTTCTATGATACAAGGCAATTTCAGAGTAGTATACGTACTATTCTGTAAGCAAGCAAGTCCTAGATCTGGAGGATGTAACTCAGTCTTGAGTCAGGAAGGCTACTATATGAGATGTAGCTCAAACTGAGAGCAAAAGATTGAATTGAAATTCAGATTAAGTGGGTGGGATATGAGCTGTGGATGTGGATAAGTTTTAGGCACATGAAATAGCATTGGCACACTTAGGAGACTTTAGGTTACTCATTGTACCTAGATTATTGAGTGTAAGGGTGGTGGAATGGTGAAGAGGTTATCTGGAGAGGAAGTAAGGCTTGGATTACAGTGGATCTTTGAGCCATGGTAAGATATTTGAATGTCATCCTCTGAGTAATGGGGGTGCAAAAGTTGAAGGGTTTGAAGCACAGGAATGTGGGACATGATTGGGTTTACATTTCAGGTCAAAATGATTTCAGTGCAGAGAACAGCTCCAGGGAAGGTAGCGTAGAGGGAAGGGGCAGTGAAGACATGGAGGCAATTTAGGAGGTTGTAGCAGATGTCCAAGTGGCCTGAACTAGGGTAGGGGGCAATAGGTACAGAGAAGATGAATAAGTTACAGTCCACACAGTTTCATGATTTATGTTTCCTTATTAATTTTCATTAGTTTTTTACAATTCAACTCAAATTTCTGCTGACCCGAGTCAACATCAGAAGTCATATTTAATCGATATCATTAACAAGCACCTAGAGGCTTCTACTTTTTCTTCTAATCTCATATTGTCTCTCAACTTCTCCAGGCCTTCCAAAGCCTCCTACTTTGCCCTTTGTATCTCAAAGCCTGTCATTTTGAATTCATGCTTTCCTTCTTGCTCTGTGGAACCCTAGATGTTCTTTGAAGGTTTTACATTTCTGGTATCTTCTTCCTTCAAAAGCTTCCAGCTCTTTTTAAGCATTTCTGTGCATTTCTCCTAGTTGGTCTTAACTGTAGATTTTCTTGTCCCTCCCACTGATTCATTGAAGGCATTAGAACTTGAGTTACTTTGGTCTTTTCCACCACTATTTCTGGTACTAATCCATATCTGCCTACTAAGGGTTCTTGACCTGGGTTTGTGGTAGAATTTACGGTGTCCTTGAATCCTTGAACTTGAATAGGAAAATATTAATTTTTATTTTCATTAACTGTTAAGTGAAATTTAGTATTTTTAAAACTTATGAATAAAGGTACCGCCCCCCTCACTCCCCATACCGTAGGATTTGGCCTGCCTGACTTATCAACATAGAAATCACAGATGTTTTCAAAACATTGTAGTTATTGAAGATATTTCAAAATATGGTTTATATACAACACTATTGAAATTAGACTTTGTTATCTCTTGTTATGCAATGCATTTGTGAAGATGAATATATTATTATATTACAATTAGTTTTTAGTATTTTCATAACACCATTTTATTTAGTTTTCTTTGTAATTGTATATGCTTTAGGCACTTGAAAGTATTCTGTGAGGATCTTTGTATTGATCATCTGTTGCTAAACAGTAAATTATTCCAAAACTTAGTGTCTTATAGTAGTAATACATACTTAACATTTCACAGTTTTGGGGTCAAAAATTCAGAAGCATCTTAGCAGGATGGTTCCTGATTGAGGTCTCAGTGAGACATGGCTCAGGCCACAATCATGTGAAACCTTCATGGAGCTGCAGACCCCCTTTCAGAGAGGCTCACCTGTGCCTGGCAAGCTGGTGCCGACTGCTGCTCGGAGGCCTGTTCTTCCCTCTGCAGTGTCTCTCTAGGCTGCTCTGCAGCACTTGGCTGTAGAAGACATATCGCATGTTGTAACTTACTTGTAAGCAATTGAAAGGAAATTTTTTTAAATTGATATTTTATTCATTTTCTTTTTTAAAGATTTTATTGACTTTTTATATTTTTATGTATTTATTAAATTTTTAAAAAATGGTTTACATTAAATATTGTTGGATTAGTTTCAGGTGTATAGCATAGTGGCTTGGCAGTCATGCACATCACAAAGTGTTCCCCCTGACATTTCTAGTATCCAACTGGCACAACACATAATTATTACAATATTGTTGACTATATTTTCTATGCTGTAAGAACATAATTATGTTTCTTATTTAATATTAAAATACTATATGAAATCTAAATGTGAACAAATTATTGTAAGTATGTGTGCTTTTTTAAAAATTGTAGTAAATTTTTACAGAAACTTCTGGCTAAGGAACTTTTTATAATTTTATTATGACAACTTGAGAGCTGGAAAAGTTTATTTGTAACATTTAGGAATATTGAAGTTAGAATGCAGTAGTTGCTGGGTTCTTGGGAATTGTTACTGAGTGATAGGATTATGGCCTATGAGTGGGATGGTAGTGTATCACCCCTGAAACAATGAACGCATGGTCAATTCCAACCACCCCATCCTCCCTCCAAATATATATTTTTAATCATAATATCAGTAGCAATTTAATAAAGACCATAGGACAGACATACTGTTTAGCTGGTGATATGTACTGTCTCATCAGCTTCACAGGGTTCCCTGATGAGTCCTTTTTCAAAGCCTGTCGAGGTTCCTTCTCCTTAGAATTAATCACTGGTTCCTATTGTTGCTAATTCACCTGGAGGCCTATGATTTTCCTGGAGGCCTTTTCCTTAATTTATAATTAGTTCTTTTTCATGCGTTTTCTCTTTAGGTGGTGAAAGTCTATCTGAAGGGATGGCACTATATTTTATCATCCAGTAATTGCTCATTCATTTATACCTTAAACAAGTATTAATTGACTGCTAGTTATCTGCCAGCTATTGTGCTATAAGGCTGAACACACACAAGTGGCTGTAGTAGTTACCTGTTGCTATGTAAAAATTATTCCCCAATTTACCCCAAGATTTAGTGAGTTAAAAAAAAAGCAGACAGTTGTCTCATACTGTTTCTGTTGGTCAGGAATTTGGTAGCTGCTTAGCTAGGTGGTTCTGGCGTGGGGCCTCATGAGGTTACAGTGAAGATGCTGTCTAGAGCTTTTGAAAGTATTATTCTCTGAGGAGCTTTGTGTTACTCATCTGTTGCTATATAATAAGTATCAGCTATCTGAAGGCTCACCTGGGGCTTCTAAGATGGTGCACTCACATGAGTGCTGGTGAGAGGCCTCCATGCTGCTTTAGCTTCTGTAGCTCAGTTGTTGGCCGTGTGGGCCTCCCCATAGGTCATCTTGAGTGTCCTCCTGATTTGGCAGCCGACATACTGTAGAGCAGGTGGCCCAAGAGGGAGTGGGACAAAATATGTGATGTCTTTTATGATTTAGTCTTGGAGATCACACTCCATAATTTCCACAATATCCTATTGGTTACACAGTCAGTGGATCACTGGGGCTGTTTTAGAGATGGGCTACCACAGTTACTGAAATAGTTGACAGTTTGTCTAGCATGGCATTAACACTTTAGTGGGAAAGAGTTATAAAATAAATGAAATAATAACAGGCTTTCATAAGTCATGAAACGACATGTGAAGGGAATAAACTGTTCTGTGATAGAATACGGAGTATGTAGACGCATGTGCTGCATTAAAGTGGTCAGCTAAGGCATTTTAGTCATTTTACCCCCAGATGGAAGGGTCAAAAGTAGTTTTATTTACTGTTGACACCTCACTGTGTTAAGTACTAAGCAGTTGGACAGGATTCAAAAGTCAGACTCTAGAACCATGTATTTAACCAGTAAGTTGCTTGCTAGTTAAAAGGTAAAGCTACTTAAGCTGTTAGGTTTTCCCCTCCACTTAAGTATAGTACAAGATTGCATGGAAATTGATAATTTTAATGATTCTTTTTTTACTGGATCTCAGGTATACATTCATATAAAATTGATTCTATAATTACAATGAACTTTTATTTGCATAATAATTCTTCTGGATTGCATGAAAATATCCACTCCCTTCTGGGTTCTAAGATCGTATGTTTATGATCATAAAATTTTTCCTGACTATTTAAGTTGTAAGATGACCAATAATTACAATATGCTCCTATGGTTTTAAATTAAAAAGTAGTTCTATTAGTATTTAAAATGTTGTAAGAGTTAAGAATTGCATTTTCACTATTACCATGTTATACTATAGCTAAAAATATAGTTTTATAAGAGCCTGTTTTTAAAATAATTTTATTTAAATTGTCATTACTGATTATCAGTGTGAAATAATACTCAGTAGGGTGTTCATTTAACATCCCCTGAAGATAAGTGATACTAATTTATAAAAGTTAATACACCCCTGACACAACTGTAGCCCTATTAATTTAAGGGTGGTGTACTGTTGACATGGGCTTCGAAGCAGGGTTCAGGATTTGAAGGAGGGGTTGACGCACAAATGAAAATGCTATACAAGAAATACGAATTTAGAAGGCATTGGGGGCCAGTTGGAGCCCCTTTCTTGAAGAGACACACCGACTTTTGGCCTGGTCTGATATTTATTTACTTGAATACACATTTGCCCTTTAGCAATGCATACAGGCATATCAAAGCTTAGTAACCAGTAAAAGAATTATCAGGTTAGGGAATTGCCTTGAGCCACCACTATCTCAACAGGAACAATCAGTGCTTAGCTTCAGCCCTACTAATGCCCAAGGTTCATCTGCCTTCCAAGTTCCTTGGTACACTCTCCTGACAGTATCAGCAAGTGGTGGCTTCCCACATACTACCTCCAAATAGCATTATGATAGAACTAGAGGCCTGGTGCATGAAATTCATGCACTTGTAGGGTCCCTAGGCCTGGCTGGTGATCAGGGCCAATCCATGGGGTGACTGGCAGAGCGATCGGGGGACCTCCACTGACACCCACCTTGGCTGGCATGGTGCCATCCTCTTGCTGGCCCAGTCCCCTGCTACCACTGGTTACCTCCCTCTGTGGGGCGACTGGCAGGGTGATTGGGGGCCTCCACCTTGGCTGGCCTGGTGCCATCTGCTCCGCTGTCCCACCCCCAACCACCACCACTGGTTGGGGCCTGTGGGCTAGGGGCAGCTCCTGTGTTAAGTGTCTGCTCCCTAGTGTCAGTGCACATCATAGTGACTGGTTGTTCTGCCATTCAGTCGATTTGCATATTAGGCTTTTATTATGTAGGACTAGGAGCCCGGTGCACAAAAATTTGTGCACTGGGTGGGGGGGAGAGGGGTCCCTCAGCCCGGCCTGTGCCCTCTCACAGTGGGACCCCTCCGAGGATGTCCACCTGCTGATGTGCCTGGACAGCCTGGATGAGGGGCCAATGTCTGTTTGCAGGCTGGCCAAGCTCCCCAGTGAAAACCCTTACACCAGGGGGTGTGGCAAGCCTGGGTGAGGGTCTAAGGACAGTTTTCAGGCTAGCCACAGCTTCTACTGACCTCCGGGCCCCCGCCTGGGAAGCGGATGGGGTGGTGCCGGCCACCCCACACCCCACGGCCTCCCAGGAGGGGCCCTCGGCGACCGGCCGGCTGGTCCTGCTGCCCGAGGCCCCCGCCTGGGAAGCGGATGGGGTGTCACCGGCCACCCCACACTCCACGACCTCCCAGGAGGGGGTCCCGCCACCCGAGTCCCCCGCCTGGGAAGCGGATGGGGTGGCGCCGGCCACCCCACACTCCACGGCCTCCCAGGAGGGGGTCCCGCTGCCCGAGGCCCCCGCCTGGGAAGCGGATGGGGTGGCGCCGGCCACCCCACACTCCACGGCCTCCCAGGAGAGGGTCCCGCCACCCGAGGCCCCCGCCTGGGAAGTGGATGGGGTGGCGCCGGCCACCCCACACCCCACGGCCTCCCAGGAAGGGGCCTTGGGATTGGCTGGCTGGTCTCGCCTCCCAAGACTTCCGCCTGGGAAGGCATCGTGGGCTTAGGGAGCTGGATGCCTTCCCAGGACGGAGGCTCCCATGATGGCGGAGGCTGCAGCCCAGGAGAAGCCGAACACTGGGGCTGCGGCCTTCGCCATCTTGGCTAGGTTCATTTGCATACAGCAGCTCTGATTGGCTGGTGGGCGTGGCTTACCCTGTCCCGGAGAAACGGTTAATTTCAATATTACGCTTTTATTAGTTAAGATTCCCCCAGTCTTCTGTATGTTTAACCAATTCTTCAACACAGGCACATTATTTGTGTACTTCATCTACTTGGGTTGTGTTTCTAGCTTATCTTTAAGACAAGAATTTTATGTAAAACTAAAAGTAGCTATACAATCAAATTGTAAAAGACACATATTCACAGCCAAACTGCCAAATACATAATAACAACCATTTATAGTCAGTATGATGGGAATTTCTATTGTGTTTTTATGTACAAAGTATTTTAAAAGTTTGCTTTTATGTTCTATTGTGCCTTGCTTTAAGCAAATTGTGCAATTCTATGAAAAATAAATTAGTGCTTTTTTCTTCATTTATAAATGGAGACATAGTATCATCCCTTTAAAAAAATGAAATTTCTTTAGAACATTTAAAATGATTTGATAATAAAATTCACTTTGCACCTAGCTTTGTAATAATTCTTGATTACATGGCATCTACCCATAGTGCTCAGTAGAGCATCACATACCTGGGAACACTTACTTTAAGCCTGAGGTATTCAACAAATTCAACTTACTGTTCTAGTGTAGAAGGAAGGATTGTATTTATTTTTCTCCTATAACTCCTTTCTTGTCTTTCTTTGTCTTTCATGCCTTCTAATCAGGGAAAATAGATAAAAGCATTGTAATGAAATTATGAAACACTGATCTTTTGTATCTCATATTACTCTTTGGACTTTGAAGATTTGGAAGCTAGAATAGGGATATGCTAATTTTTCCTATCTTGCTGTAGCTTGCTATGCTAGTGGTAATGTGCAAATTTATTTTTCCACTTGGATAAAATCCAACCGTCCCCAGAGTGTAAGTGCTAAGCCTACAGGGAAGGTGTGCTAATTCTATTTTCTTGTTATTATGTAAATTCTGATATTGTTTATTGATATAAATGTAGTTCCATTAAAACATAATAGGTTGATTTTTTTCCCCCTTTTACACTATTCTGTATGCCAACTACCATATTTTCCTGAGTATAAGACGACTTTTAAACCCAGGGAAATCTCAAAAGTCGGGGCTTGTATTTGTGCCAGGTGTCGTTTTATAGGGTGGGTGCTGAAACTTACGAGCCGGACTGGAAAATCTGTGGTCGTTGCATACGGTGGGGGGAGCTGAAAAACGGCCGCACTCCATTCATTTCAATGCAGCTGGACGGAGACCACAAGTGTCTCAGATTGGCTCCTTTTTATGCCGCATACGGTCTCCATCTTAACTTTTTAACCCAGGAAAATCTTCTCAAAAGTTGGGGTCGTCTTATACGCCAGAAAAATACGGTACTATGAAATTTTTATTTATAAATGGTTTGGAGCTTGTCCTTTATTATGCATATGTGCAGTTTCCTCTTTGTAAGAATTACACAGATGCATTCAGACTGATGCTATAGTTTAAGCTCTTAACACAGTGCCTAACTTATAGAAGAGATTCAGTAAATATTAGCCATTGTAACTTTTATGAGATTTTTATTTAAGAAATTTTTTTGTTTTTTGGTGAGAAGTAAAAATTTTTATTTCTTCCACCACTGATGGAATAAACCATCAAGTTTTGTAATCACAAATCAGCTTGTGAATTGCTTAAGCTTACTATTCCCATTCATTGACATGTTTACATTTATAATGTTGATGTTAAATTAATGATGTTTTGCTTAATTTCATGTCATAAGTTTAGCATAGTAATCAAGTTACACTTTTGTGGTGTGCGAAGAAGAGTCAGGATAGTTTTTCCACCAAGGGATCAATATCATTTATGTAGAAGTGATGGCAATGAAGTGGTAATTCAGAAGGCAGATAACCAGTTTCATTTCTTAAATACAGTTTTTTTGGTGTCTCCTAGGTTTTTGAAATAAATATGAAGAATTGGGGTATTAATGTATATAGGTACAATAACTTCTGGGAATATATTTATGGGAAAAGATAATTGTATGTTTTTTGGGTTATTCCTAAGTAGAGCATGTTTATCTTGGTAAGTTAGATGTCACTTTTCTTACTATTATAATACATTGTATCCTTGCTACATTTTCTATATCTATACTAATAATAGAGGAATATGCAAATTGGTCAGAACATCGTAATGTTACAGCAGAGACCTGAGGCTGCAAGGAGCCTGGCTGTGACAGGGGACCTCAGGCTGCAATCCCCGCCCGGCAGGGCTTGACGAGAGTGGGGCTGGCTGGGCCTGGGTCTTGCCCAATGGGAGTGGGGCCACCTGGATCTGGGTTTCCTGCGTTTTGGAAGTGCGTGTGGTTGGTGGGCAGGGATTTGACTCTGGGTCCCACGGCGCACCCCAGACTCTGACAGGAGGGAGATTTTCATATACATTTTACTAATTTTCTTTCATCTCTGACTTCTATTATAGAGAAAGACAAATAGCAATATTAAAATATTTCTTTTAATTAAGTCCCTTTTAAATGTGTACGAATTTCATGCACTGGGCCACTAGCAGCTATAGAATTACCTGTGCTTGCCTCCTTTACTTGGTTGTTAGTTATCTATGTCCTAAATAGCTCATTGATTGGTGTTATCATCAACATCAAGCAGAATAACCTTTCCAGTGGTCTTCATTTCTTTCTGTAAATCTGGTATTCAATTTGGTATATTTCTTGTTGGCCTGAAAAACGTGTTTTTTTTTGACACTTTTTGCAGTGCATGCTGGCTAGAGACAAATTCTGTCAACTTTTGTGTGTCTGAAAATATCTTTATTTTGCTTCTATTTATGAAAGGTATTTTGTCCTTTTCTTTTTTTTTGTTAATCTTCACCTGAGTATATTTTTCCATTTATTTTTAGAGAGAGTGGAAGGGAGGGGAACAGATACAGAGACAGAAACATCAATGTGAGAGAGACACATAGGTTGCCTCCTGCACACACACACCTACTGGGCTGGCTGGGGATCCAGTCTGAAACCTACATATGTGTCCTTGATTAGAATCAAACCCGTGACTATGATCTGACACTCAGTTCACTGAGCTTTTCCAACATTGTTTTTAGTGAGAAATTAATTGTCATTTTTTTTCCTTGTGTATATAATGACTTCATTTCTCTGGTTGTACTTTTATGATTTTCCCTTATTTATAGTGGCTCTTTTTTTTTTTTTTTTTTAAATCAATTAAATTAGGCCTGAAATATCTTCTGTCACTCTCACTCTGTCTTTTTCTGGGCCCTGATCATACTTGTGTTACATTATTTTATATTATATCACAGATCTTGATTGCTGTTTCCTCCCCTCTTCCCTCCCTCCCTCCCTCTCTTCCTTTTTCTACTTTTTTTTCCCCCTCTTTGTTTTGACTTTGGTACTTTCCTGGATCTGTGTTTCAGCTCACCAATTCTTTTTTCAGTGATAGTTAGGTTCTATTAAGCCCATCTAATGAATTCTTCACTTTTTTTTTTTATTACATACAGTTTTACAAAGATCTCTTTTTTTTTTTTTGAGGTGGGGGGAAGGGTAGGGGTAAAAAGAATTCTTCACTTCTGTTACACTTTTCATTTTAAAACACATAAAAAAAAGTTTCTATAACCTTGCTGCTGAAATTCTCCATCTTTCATGCACGGTGTCCACTCTTTTTGTTACAGTCTTTGTTATTTTTATACTAGGGGCCCGGTGCACAAAAATTTGTGCACTTGGTAGGGGAGTCCCTCAGCCTGGCCTGTGCCCTCACGCAATCTGGGACCCCTCAGGGGATGTACACCTGCTAGTGTGCCTGACCAGCTGGGTGAGGGGCTGATGGCTGTTTGCAGGCTGGCCAAGCACCCCAGTGTGGACCCTCACCCCATTGGGATGTGGCAAGCCTGGGTGATGGACTGAGGGCTGTTTTCAGGCTGCCCACAATCCCTTTACGTTTTGGGTCCCAACTGGGGTGCCTGGGGAGCGTGGGTGAGGAGCTGAGAGCTGTTTTAGGTTGCCCACAGTCCCTTCAGGGTTTGAGTCCCTACTGGAATATCTGGCCAGCCTGGGTGCGGGGCTGAGGGCTGTTTTCAGGCTTTCAGGCTGCCCACAGCTCCCATTGACCCAATGTCCCAGTGAGGCTGGCTGGAATCAGGTTTCTAGAGTTTATTTATCTTCTATAATTGAAACACTGTTGCTTTGAGCTGAGGCCTAGGCAGGTAAGGAAGCCTCCTGTTTGTTTCAGCTCCGTGTCTTCTATAATTGAAACATTGTTACTGTGAGCAGAGGCTCAGCCAGCCTAGGCTGGCAGTTGCAACGGAAGCCTGCTGTTTACTCTAGCTCCGTGGCTGCTGGCTGCCATCTTGGCTGAGTTAATTTGCACACAGCCGCTCTGATTGGCTGGTGGGCGTGACTTGGCTGGTGTGTGTGGCTTAGGTGTCCTGGAGAGATGGTTAATTTGCATATTACTCTTTTATTAGATTAGATGTCTTATTTCAAATAGTCTGTCTGGTTATTCCACCATCTGGGCCATCTCTGGATCTGCTTCTTTTGACTAGGGCACACGTTTTCTTGACCTTTGTGTGTCTCGTAATATTTGGTTGTGTGGTGGACATTTGAAAAAAGTATAGTAGAAATTACATAATATTTGCATCCAAAAAAGGCCCTGCTCTTCTTTTAGGCTGCTAGAATGGGGGGCTGAGTCAATGCAATCTCTAGTTGAGCTGGGTTTTGGCTTCTTTGCTACTTCAGTTTTATGCAGCTCATTTGTGGCCTCATGCTTTGAGGGCTTGAGATATGAGCAGTAATGAGATTTTGGCTTTTTTAAAAAAATATATTTTTATTGATTTCAGAGAGGAAAAGAGAGAGGGATGGAGAGAGAAAAATTTCAATGATGCTCCAGAAAATACTGGTAGTAGTACCATATTTTCTGGCATATAAGATGACTTTTTAACCCAGGAAAATCTTCTCAAAAGTTGGGGGTCGTCTTATACGCCGGGTGTCGTCTTATAGGGCGGGTGCTGAAACTTCTGAGCCAGACTGGAAAATCTGCGGTTGCTGCATACGGTGTGGGGAGCTGAAAAACAGCCGCACTCCATTCATTTCAATGGAGCTGGACGGAGACCGCAAGTGTCTCATATTGGCTCCTTTTTGTGCCGCATAAGGTCTCTGTCCAGACTTTTTAACCCAGGAAAATCTTCTTAAAAGTTGGGGGTTGTCTTATACGCCCAGTCGTCTTATACTCCAGAAAATACGGTACATTAAAACTTTAGTTTTTCTTTACTCTTGTTTAACTGTTTCTTTTCAGCTGTCAATGATGAAGCAGCCTATTACTTCTCGATAGTTAGTTCTTAGAGGTTTTGTTGTGTCTTCATCTCCCTGATGGGTTGAAGTCAACAGCTACTACAATTTTGTAGTTTTTGTGGCTTGTTTTGGTTGTTAGGATGAGAACAGTGGAGTTTTGTGACTGTTTCCTAATTCCCACCGGAAAGTGTTTTATTATTAGTACCTTAATGTTTAGGATATATATTATGGACCAGGTGTGAGTATGGCACATAGTTTTCCTAGACATCATCTCCCTTTAAACATCTAATTTGATAGGTAAGCATTATTATCTTTCCATCCCATTATTTGAAGACATTCTGTTTTGTTAGTGAAGTGACTTGTTCTTTAAGTTGAGAATTTTAAGAGTTGCATTTCTTCAATGGGCTGTATTTGTTCTAGTCTATAGAACCTTCTGTGGTGATAGAAATGTTCTCTATGTGCGTAGCCTAGCCACATGTGCCTCTGGAGCACTTGATTTGTGGCTAGTGCAACTCAGGAAATGAATTTTTAATTTGCTTCATATTTTAATAGCTCTATGTGGCCAGTGGCTACCTTAATGAATATAGCACAGGTCTATTGTTATACATGTTATAGCAATACAAGTAGCTTCATATACAGTTATGGTGAATAATACACAAAAGCATTATACTTTTAAGTATAGTTCTATTCTTAATATCTACTTTAAGACTTTTTGCCTTTTTGATTATTACCACTTGAAACATTGTATTAGTCTGGGTTCTTTGTGAGAAATAGAATTTATAAAATTCAAAGTAAATGAATAATTAGCTTTGGAAACTAATATACATTTCAAATGTCAGCAAACTAGTTGATGGTCTAATTGTGGAAGAGACCCAATTAAAGCCAAAATCCAGTTTTATATCCTGAGGCTTTAGTCACTCAACTCTGTAGACATTCATGAAGTTCAAATACAGACCAGCCCGAATAAAGAGAAATGTGTTTATTAGGCCAATAAGCTATGGAGATATAGGTAGAATTGTTAATTTAAAATTCCTCAATCACACCAACCCACACCTCTCCAGAGTATAGTATGCACTGTGAAAAGGGCTCTGGACAAGGGGGCTGCGGGCCAGGACACTGAGTAATAGTTTGATTGCCAGCTACTAAATTAGGTAAGTTACCTTTGTAAATCTGCTTAGGTTGCTAATCTGTAAAGCAAAGATCACCAACATTAGAACCTCAATTCTATAATATTAAGGTTAGAAGGAATCTTTTGGGATTGTCTGATTTCTCTTCTGCTTTTAGACAATGGTTACTATAAACTTCTCACACACACACATATATAGATAAAAATATATTTTAAAATATATATCTAATCTTAAAGATTGCAGTGCTGAATACCTCCTGATGAAACCAAAATGATAATGTGATTAACCTTGTTTGTTTATTTGTTTTGGGGATTAGATAAATGTTGAGAAGGAAATATTTACGTATGTGCCATTTTATTCTTTTTTTTTTTGTAGCTGGACAGATTTGCCAGCATAAAAATTCCAGGGAGCAAGAAAGAGAGGCCTCCACTTTCCAATCTGAAAACTGCATTTGCGAGTAGTGATTGTTCTTCAGAGGTGATGGAAAACCTTCCGAAGCCACTGTCAGAGAAGGAAGTCTTAGAACTTTTTGAAAAGATGATGGTAAGAATTTTGATTCTTATGAAATGTTGTTTGATGTAAAAGCGTTCGCTTTTGGTTATGTTTTAGGAGCATTAACATATTTGGACTTGTGTTCCATAGAGTGGTTTCTGATGTCATTTAAGATAGCACTTTAGGCATAGAAAGAGCTTTACAATTACAAAAATAAGACTGAAGAGAAATGTCATACCAGTTTTTTTGTTTTATACAGGATATATAAAAACATAAATACTTAAAGAATCCAATGAAATCTTTTTGTCTTGACTAGATCATCTAAAGTGGTCTCTCTGTTTGGATTCAGTTGTGTTTTAGAGTGATGGCCACAGTGCTCTGCTGTGTGCATTCTTAATTGTGATGATTTGTTGATGTGATTTGTTTTATTTTCTTCTTGGTCCTCAGGATAACCAGGTCCTTATAGTCCTGCCTTTGGTATATCTGTAGATACTTGAACTCACTCATCTTGGGGTGTGCTTGTTCTGGAGGCGACACCTGAGGCCATTAGAGGCCTTCTTCAGTTGGTTCTTTATTTTTAATATATTTTTTTTTGTTGATTTCAGAGAGGAGAGGAGAAAGAGAGATAGAAACATCAGTGATGAGAGAGAATTATTGATCGGCTTTCTGCATGCCCCCTACTGGGGATTGAGCCTGAAATCCGGGCATGTGCCCTGACCAGGAATCGAACCTTGATCTCCTGGTTCATAGGTCGATGCTCAACCACTGAGCATACTGTGCAGGGCCAGTTGGTTCTAAATGATGGGGATTCTCTGATAGACTCAGCTCTCAGCTCCTGGCTTTCAAGTTCGTTGAACTCATTTGACCAATAACCCACATATGTTAAGTATATTCAAACCATTTACCACAAGTGAATGCTGATACATATATAGATTATTTACATATATAGTTTCTACTCACAAGTTGCTTATCTCTTAGTATTCAAAACAAACAATTGAAAAATTAGATGAGTAAAAACTGCTAGAAAATAGTATTTATATTTACTAAGTTACCTATATGTTTAGAATAAAAACAAGCTACTTTAGTTTTTGAGCTACTTCATTAGCTTCAGGAGAAACCAAAATGGAAAGGGAATCATAGTAGTTTAAGGGGAATTTAGCAGAGAAAAGTGTATTAGAGAAAAGTCTTAACTCAGGATAGGATTAAGATACAGAGGGAAGGGCATTCTTTTGTTTTGGAGAAATAGCAGTGAGCAAAGACAGACATAGGTTTTAAATAGCCCATAATGGGGTGGTGGCAAGTGAGAGGATGGGAAAATTAGATTGCAATGATTATTTGTGACAGATTATGAAATGACTTTGTATGCTCTTTGAGGAGTTGTATATTGTTTCAGCATGATGATTTATTTCGTTTATGTCAATTTCACCTATTGGTTTTGACAATCTTATTTAGTTTAGGGGGAAATTATTGCATTCACCTATTTAGGTTAACATGTAGCATGTGCTTGGAATTTGATAAAATGTTCAGCCAGAATGAGCAGGTGTACTTGCAATTATATTGCTTTATTTTCTTTTCATCAACAAGTATTTGTGTTCATTGTTACACCTGAACTTTCAGAAGGCCCCAGAAGGAAAGACTGCCTAGTTTGTGTCTTTGTGGGATTTTTAATTTGTATTAGAGATTCCTAACTTTTCATTATTGAACATACAGTTTATTAGTATTGCCTTGTATGGAGCGTAGGCTTGGGAACATCTTACCTATTATGTTAGTTCTTGACGAAGTGCTGATTTTGGTTTTAGGTAAACAAATCTGTATACCTCCTTACTGACTCTTGTCATCACGAGTTAATATAATTTCAGCCGAGAACAAAAAACTTAACTTTTGTTGTTGTTAGTCTTTGCCTCTCTTAATGAGGCTTGTGTTAATGCGGCTTGTGTAAAGGTATCTCTACAGTAGGATTAGGATGAGGGTTCAAGATGGTAAAGAACCTTTTCTCTCCTTTATCCCTGTATCATATGTGGAACCACTCACCTAAATTATCTGTGAGATTCTGCAAGGGTATGTTTTTGGTTCATGTATGATTGCTTTGTTAAGATAAACATTTTTTTTCTTTTTGATCATAATTGCTGGTGCCATCTGAGTAAGTAGAGCGAGTAGGCAATTGATATTAGACAGTTGCAGAGGCCACATTTTATCATCACAAGCCATCAACTACCTGGAAAGTATTGAATATAGTTTATGGTATTCTGTCTGAACATAATTACTTCAGAAGTGTTTTTCTGTTAGTCTTAACCTTCTCCTGCTGAGAGTATCAATTTTAATAGTATGTGCAGGGCAGATGGCTATTGGCATTTCTAAAGTATTTACAGAATACGTATTTAATAACTGGGCCAGATTGCTTGTTAAATCTTAAACAACTTTCTGTTGTCAGAAGATCTTTTGCAATCAAATTCACTTTACCAAGCCGAATATTAAATGGTTGCTTTCTCAGGGCCGCCCAATGTGCTAATGAATGAGTTTGTCACAACTAAGTTCTTTTATGAAAATGAAGAACTCAGAACAACCACATAATCTCAGTGACATTCCATAGTAGAAATTTATTTCTTAGGGGGAAAAGAGGAGTAGCCCGGCTTGTGTGGCTCAGTGGTTGAGCGTTGACTTATGAACCAGGAGGTCACTGTTCAATTCCTGGTCAGGGCACATGCTGGGATTGTGGACTTGATCCCCAGTGTGGGGCATGCAGTAGGCAGCTGATCAATGATTCTCTCTCATCATTGGTATTTATCTCTCCCCCCTTCCTTTTCTCTCTGAAATCAATAAAAATATATTTTTAAATAAGAGGAATAGGTTCTTTCCTTTATGATTCCTTGATCCTATCACAGTGAAGATCTGCCAATGATTCTGAAGATGAGGTGCAACTTTTTCCTTCTTTAAATATAGATTAGTGATATTACTCAGGTTTTTCAAAGCACCATATTTTTGACAAATTTTAAGCTGTTTCTGTGGAGGATACAAGATTTAGATCAGGTTTGATTTTTGTCTTGCAGCTTTGGTGGTATTTTTATTAATTAAAATTATTTTGACAAAGCAACGGGCAGTAATTTGCCACTTTAACCCTTTGGCATTTGTGCCTATAGAGGTTTTATACCATTTAAAATTTGCATCTATATTCTTTGTTTTCACATTGTGCAACTTTAAAGTAATTCTTATTTAACATTATCAAAGGTATTTAAGTAATTTTTACATGAAGTAAAAACTTTGTTTTGAAGAACCTCTTTTCCCTTCTCAAGACAGTCCTTTGAAAGACAGTGTGCTGATTTGATTACTTAATGAATGTGAAGTACGTGTAGTACTTCAACATGGGTACTCATTTCACTTATTTAGGAAATTGATTTACTTGGTCTCTGGGTAATAATTTCAGTGTGTGCTTTTTAAAAAGTAGTGATGAATTTTTAGTTTTACTTTTTAAGGGCTTTTTCTCCCATTTGTCTTTTGGTGAAAACAGAATTTTTACCTAAAAGTCCAGGTTGGTTTCCCTATGGATCCAGTTGTGTGAAATAGTTGTGTGGACATTGTTCCATATAAAATTCAGATTTCAGTAGTTACTCTTGAACTCTGTAGATATGTGTAACTGGTTTTTTGAAAGAGGTGATATTATAGGTACAAGTCGAAAGTGACCTGTATATTCCCACCCATTTCCTCTTCAAATCAGCCCTCAGCTTATTCTTTTCTGTCCCTGGATGAAATCCCCGGCAGGTCCCAGAGCTTTCTGTTCACTTTCAGGTAACAAAAACCTTAGTTCAATGTAAATAACTTAATTTTCATTCTAAAAATGCATCTCTCTTTCCCCCTTTCAAGACTGCTCCACCTACAGTCTCCGATAGAGGTTGTGAGTTTGGCCTTTTCTCTGTTTTTGCACGTTACTTTTGTCTACACTGAATGTTTTCTCCAGGATTAGATTGGAGGTGAGGGGAGGAAGAGGGAGAGTACAGTTGCTGACCTATGGTGTTTGTAACCTGGCATTTTTGTTGCTCTGGGGTGTTGCACTTCTCATTACTGTTATAACAAATTACTGCAGGTTTGGTGACTTGTAAACAACACCACTGTATGTCTCACATGGCCAGAAGTCCAGGCTGGCTCCCCTTGTTTCTCTAGGTGGTATAAGGCTGAAATTGATGTCTAGTGCCTGGGCTCCTATTGGAGAGGCTTTGGGAAACATCCTCTTCCAGGTTCATATTGCCAGAACCTAGTTCCTTGCTATTGTATGACTGAGCTCCCAGTTTCCTTGCTGCTGTCACTGGGAGCTGTTTTAGCTCCCAAAGGTTCTTTCCTATCCTTCATGGGGCCCCTATGTCTCAGATATATCAAATCCACCTCATGTTTCAAATCTCTGACTTTTCTTTCTGTAGCATTTCTTGCCTCCATCTGAAGAAAGTTTTCTGCTTTTAAGTGCTCATGTATTAGGTTGGGTACACCCAGATAATCCAGAATAATTTCCTTGGAGATTTTAAAGTTCATAATCTTATTGTATCCACACAGTCCCTTTTGCTTGACAGAGTTTACAAATGCTGATTCATTCATGGCCCCCTTCTCAGCCTTACCTACAGTTTCCTTGTCATTGGTGACATTTCCTTTGTTTGGCCTTCTGCACCAGTCTTCCATGACCTCATTCCTCTGCTTGGGTCACTTTTTGGGTGCAGTACCTCTAAGATGGCCCAGGCCTGCTTCTTCCTTGAGATCCACATTCTATCTGTAGAAAGCTAGTGTGTTTTTTGCACACACACACACAGAGGCACACACACATTAATTAGTTGCCTCCCACACATATCCCAACCAGGGATCGAACCTGCAACCTGGTTATGTATCCTGACCGGGAATCGAACCCACCATCTTCTGGAGTAAGGGATGGTGCTCCACCCAGCTGAGCCTTACTGGTGTTGGCTCCCATTTTTCTTTGGGCACCATGACATTTCTTTCCTTTTCCTGATTTTTTCCCTTTCTGGCTAATTCTATCAGTTTACTTTCTGGGTTTCTTCTTCTGTCTGTTATTTGCTTTCAGTGTTGCCTCTGGCCATCCTGTCTTTTCTTTATGTACTTTTATTGCCTACACTCTCCTCCTGGGGGACTGGGTCCCTTTCATGTTGTAGAATGTCCTTATATTCGATGCCTTGCTGGGCCTTCTACAGGAGAACACCTACAATCCATGTCTCTAAAATTTGCTAAACCTCAACAAACTAGACACTGAACTCTTTTTATTTTCTCTGCTTTATTAAAATATAGCAGACGCAAAATATTGTGTAAGTTTAAGGCATTCAATGTGATGATTTGATAGACATATATATGTAAAGAATAATATTCACAGAGCCACTGTAAAATGGAATTGGAACTGCCATTCCACAGGAATTGCCTTGTAAGTCTAAAATTTCTCATACCTTTCAAATGTTAAAACAGGACAAACCAACCTTTGGACTGGGCTTAAACAATGTGTCGAAAACAACTGCAAAAATAAAAAGAAAACATATATTATGATTATAGGACTAATGACTACTAGAATAAAAATTAAAAATATTGTTAAGCCTGGCTGGGGTGGCTCAGTGGTTGAGAGTCCATGAACCAGGAGGTCACGGTTTGATTCCCTATCAGGGCACATTTTCCCAGGTTGTGGATTCGATCCTCAGTAGGATGTGTGTAGGAGGCAGCCTTCAATAATTCTCTCTCATTATTGATTTTTCCGTCTTTCTCCCCCTCTCCCTTCCTCTCTTTGAAATCAATATAAACATACAAAGCAAACATTGTTTAAAAGTGGCAGTCATAGTTTTGCTTATCTGCACCAATAGAAATTCATTCAAATTGGTGCAGCCACTGTGGAAAGTTAAAAATGGAACTATTTTATGACCCAGAGATTCTACTTTTGGGAATATATCCGAAGAAAACCAAAGCACTAATTAGAATATATGCACCCCTTTGTTCATTGCAGTGTTATTTACAATAGCTAAGATTTGGAAACAGCCCGAGTGCCCATCACTAGATGAGTGGATAAAAAAGTTGTGGTACATTTACACGGTGCAATACTACTTGGCCATAAAAAATAAAGAAATCTTGCCTTTTGTGACAGCATAGATGGACCTGGAGAATATTATGTCAAGTGAAATAAGCCAGAGTAAGATAAGTACCATATGATTTCAGTTATATGTGATATCTAATGAACAAATAAACTACAAAAATAGAAACAGACTCATAGATACAGAGAACAGACTTAAAGCTGTCAGAGGTGGGGGAGGCTGGGTGAAAAAGGTGAAGGGATTGAGCAAAACAAAACAAAACAAAACAAAACCTCAAACAACCAACAACTCAGACACAGACAACATGGTAGTGATTACCAGCGGGGAAAGGGTGGTAAAGGGAGGTAGAAAAGAGTAAAGGGGGTATAAATGATGATGGAGGGAGACTTGGTTTGGTGAACACACAATATAATATACAGATGATGTATTATAGAATTGTACACCTGAAACCTATGTAATTTTAATCAGTGTCACCCCAATAAATCTAATAAAAATAAAAAAAGTTAAAATAAAAAAATAAAAAAGTTAATTTACAATCTATGTTGTTAAAGTATTAGTAGAACTTTAACAGCAAAAATAATTACTCTTCAGACAGACAGAAACTGATCTTTGATTTAATGACTGTTCACGTTACAGTTTTGAATGAGGTAATATTCAGTTAAATAGCCAACTGTTAAGATTTTTTTCCGTTTAAAGAGTAGATATTTATTTTTCAATACTGAAATATTGACCTCATTCAAATTGCTCACCAGGCCTTAAACAATTATGTGTTCTATGTATTTTCTGCTCAGTGTTTTCTTGATAGATATTTAATGAGTTATATACATGTAGCAATATATTGCTGTATTGAGGTAAACTGCAATTTCCGAGATGTTTTAAAATCTGCAGCCTCAGTGTCATTGTATACCTATTCAGTGTAGTAGGTGTTTCAACGTATGTGTGACTAGCCATGGTGCACACTGATCACCAGGGGGCAGATGCTCAACACACAGGCATGGAAACATGGAACAGACTGATGAATCTCAGAGGGAACTGGGTAGGGGGGAAGGTGGGAAGAGATTAACGAAAGATGTTATATATATGTATATTAGAGGCTGCACGGATTGGTGCATGGGTGGGGTCCCTTGGCCTGGCCTGTGAGGATCGGGCCGAAACCTGCAGTCTGAAATCCCCTGAGGGGTCCTTGACTGCGAGAGGATGCAGGCCAGGCTGAGGGACCCACCGGTGCATGAATCCATGTACTGAGCCTCTAGTAGTGAGCAATTTAAAACAGATTTTCAATGTTCTTAGGCCTCCCCACCCCTTTAGTAATAAGTATTCCCTAATGTCTCTATTCCTTCTTTTCTAGTGAAAATCTTTATAGAGAGCTTAATTATCTATACTTACAATTTAGAAAAACAATATAACATCTCACTATACTGTATAATAAAACAATATTATTTCAGTATAAACAATGGGCCATGACTACTCAAGAAGGTTCAAAAAAGTCACGCTCTTGAATCTCTACCTATGCCCTGTGAGTACAACAGCTGCAGTGTAGGTTGATATAGGTGTGCTCTTCTGGTGATTCAAATATCAAAAGCAATATTGTTCTGGGATACCTAAATTTCAGAAATAGAGCACAACTATTGGTAAAGCTAAAAAAAAAAAAGAAGAAAGAAGAAAGAAAACACTATAAAAAAGTATGACTATAGCGACTGTAATTTATAGAGTGGTAGTTTGATTCTTGGAAAAATCCAATGTATATTAAGACCACAATAAGAAATATTTAATATGTAGCAATTTACATATGAATTCCAGTTTATATCTAATTCCATTGAATTAGAGTTTAGGCTTAGATAATTATGATTCACTCTTTCTCTTTTTATTATTTTTATATAATACTAGGGGCCCAGTGCACAAAAATTTGTGCACTCTGGAGGTCCCTCAGCTCGACCTGTGCTCTCTCACAGTCTGGGACCCCTCTGGGGATGTCCACCTGCTGGTGTGCCTGGTCAGCCTGGGTGAGGGGCTGATGGCTGTTTGCAGGCTGGCCAAGCTCCCCAGTGTGAACCCTTACCCCACTGAGGTGTGGCCAGCCTGGGTGATGGGCTGAGGGCTGTTTTCAGGGTGCCCACAGCCCCTTCAGGTTTTGGGTCCCTACTGGGGTACCTGGCCAGCCTGGGTGAGGGGCTGATGGCTGTTTGCAGGCTGGCCAAGCTCCCCAGTGTGAACCCTTACCCCACTGAGGTGTGGCCAGCCTGGGTGATGGGCTGAGGGCTGTTTTCAGGGTGCCCACAGCCCCTTCAGGTTTTGGGTCCCTACTGGGGTACCTGGCCAGCCTGGGTGAGGGGCTGTTGGCTGTTTGGAGGCTTTCAGGCTGCCCACAGCTCCCATTGACTCAACGTCCCAGCAAGGCTGGCTGGAAGCAGGGGTTTATCTTCCATAATTGATACACTGTTCCTTTAAGCTGAAGCCTAGGCAGGTAACGAAGCCTCCTATTGGCTTCAGCTCCGTGGCTTCTATAATTGAAAGAATATTGCCTTAGTAGACTCTAGGCAGGTAGTTTCCTCCATTGCTGGTGCAACGGAAGCCTGCTGTTTGCTTTAGCTCCGAGGCTTCTATAATTGCCACTATGTTGCAACAATGTTGCCTGGAGCTGGGAGAAGCCCAGCTGGCCGGCAGACAGCTTACTCCTGGTGCAACGGAAGCCTCTGTTTACTCCAGCTCCATGACTGCCGGCCTCCATCTTGGCTGGGTTACTTTGCATACAGCCACTCTGATTGGCTGGTGGGCGTGGCTTAGTCGTTCCATAGAAATGGTCAATTTTAATATTACTCTTTTATTAGATTAGATTTTATTATGTAGGACTAGCCCGTGTGTTGCAGAAAGTTCAGCACACCTTCCCCCTGCAAATCTTGGTAGCATCACCTCAGTCACAGTGGTAACCAGATGGCCCAGACATTTTCCAAATGCATCCTAAACAGTGTTAAAGACTGTTGAGAATCACTGGCTTCGAGGGGAAAAAAGGAAACAAAACAAACCATTATTCACATAATAGGATATTACTAATTAGAACAGCCAAGAGAGACATTACTAATTACTTTTATTGGAGTGTTAAATGGGACAACTTATAACATCCTAAATATTTATATCAAGGTGCAATGAAGTGAATTTTGACTTAAGTGCTTGAACAGTTTGGTAGCCAAAAACTGAGTCAGCTAATGGCAGAAACTACAGTGTCTGATGAATTGTAGCACCCTCTAAAACTTGGAAGATGTTTAACGTGCTGGGCTCCTTAGGTGATCCAGTGTTCTAAATTTTATGGTCTCATTTCTAAGTGGATATGGCATTTGTATGCATTCAGGTGTTTTACATTGCATATCATAACAACCCAAGGTTAAGATAAATAGGAAATCTGATTGAACTGCCCTTCTCCTTCAGCCTCTTCTGTCTTAAGCCCCTTTCCTTTGCCAGAACAACCTCTTCCTTTAGCAACTAAATTCATAGGTCCTGGTAACAATTCTTATATTTATGTGAATATATGTGACTTGTATTTTCAGTGAGGAATTGGCCTGTAGCAATATCTGGGTCACTTAAACCCTTGTTTTGAATGGTGCTTGATCAATGTTAGATTTTTAGGTGGTAACCTCTTTTTATAAGTGTAATTTTTATATAATTTAGCACATTGATTAAAGTTAAATAGTTAATGAGTGTTTCAGATGTGATGGAGAAGGGAATTAAAACTATGGAATGCTTCACCTATCTGGTGGAATCAGTACTAGATATTTGATAATAGTTGCTTATAGTTACCAGAATCTGTAAAGTGGTTGGCTTATTTTTTAATTTTTATGATACACGGAGTAGCTCTTTCAATATGGTATGAGAGCTTCAGGAAAGTTGTAAAAAATATACACATACATATGTTGAAATTGTTAATCCTAAATCCTATTGACTTTATGAAAGGCAGATATCTTCAACTGTCTAATTATCTATAGTGATGCGAATGTAATTTTACTAGCCTGCTGTGAATTTCAAAAGCTGTTTTGGTAAGTGTTTTACTTCTGAAGATGATCTAGAATACTTTCTTCTCTGTACCTCAGTTTTTTTTCTCTCTCTTCTCCAGGCAGAACTACACGTAAATCATTCCAAAACAATTAATGCTGCTTTAGTCACAAATTATTGATTTTCCATTCATAGTGTATGTAGAGTGGCTGCTCTACTTAGATTCTAAAATGAGGCTTTTAATTGTGTTTTCCAGGAAGATATGAATTTAAATGAAGATAAGAAGGCACCATTGCGGGAAAAGGACTTCAGTATCAAAAAAGAAATGGTGATGCAGTACATTAATACTGCTTCGAAGACAGTAAGTAAAACTGTCAAGTTGAAAAATACTGCTGAAACACGTGATAGTATGAAAAACAATGCATTTGTCTAATGAAGTACGTAGGTTTGTGGGGAGGGGAACTGGAACCAGAAGGCTTTGAGTATATAATTAAAGGCACAAGAACTATAAGATTGTTTAATTTAAAAGTAGTTCCCATCTTATAAGTTTTAAATTGCTTTTGTATTTCAGCCACTCACATTGCTAAGAAACACTGTGATTAGTTGATTTATTTACTGTAAAACAACTTTTCTTAATAGTGAATTAATATGTTTATTGACTTTATGTCACTTGTAAATTGAGATAATATTTGTATTACAGAAAAGTGAGACTGATTTTACTTTAACTGCTTAAATCTGGATATATTACAGTGGTTTGGAGGGATATCTTTAATGTGAGTTTTCCTATGGAGAAAGTTTTTTAGCAGATTATAAATGTAGACATCGAAAGGAGCATTGAGCATTTACTTGGCTATCAGTTCTAAGGAAAGATGAAATATGTGGGTGAAAGTAATGAGTAAATGTCTAAGAAACCATGACTGGCACACACAATCAATTACATTTGTTTCATGGACCAAAAATTTAGTTTGACCAGTCATAAAAATCTACTCTATAAAAGCGAAATATTAAAATTAACCGTTTCTCCGAGACGGGCAAGCCACACCCACCAGCCAATCAGAGCGGCTGTATGCAAATTAGCCCAGCCAACATGGCGGCCGCCACTCACGGACCTGAGTAAACAGCCCTTTCCATTGCGGCAGGAGCGAAAGTGAAGCTGCACCCACTCAGCTCAGCTCCGATTAAACTGCCTCTAGCAAAACACAGATTTGAAACATTTGAAACAATGTAACAATCATAGAATCCTCCGGAGCTGAAGGGAAGAGCAGCTCCGGCCTAACCAGTAAAAGTAACAATTGTTTCATTATAGACGCTGCGAGGTGAGGCAGAGGAGGCTTCAGTTAGTTAGAAGGCCGCCTTAAAGGAACAGTGTATCAATTATAGAAGATAACCCTAGGCCTTCAAGGAACAGCATCAATTATAGGAGAAAAAACTCT
>PVJC01017426.1:0-32520 GCA_004026665.1 Murina feae | reverse complement strand
ATTGAGTCTCGGAGAAAACAACAATATCCTTAGGCAGGAAATTCTGAGGAAGAATTTTACATGTAATTAACAGGTGGAGATTTGCTATAATTAACAATGTTTTAACTTAAACAATGGGTGCATAGCTCTGACCTTTCAGAGCAACCAAAGTAGGTTAAAAACAATCAGTTTCCAGCATGAAAACAATTAGTTTCCAGCACAATAAATTTAAAAGGACAATAAGTACCTACAACCTAAAACTAGCCTGATCAAACACTGAACAAGGATTTGGATCAGGGAATGACTTCTATGAGACAATATCCATAAGAGGCCATCTCTGCAGTAGGAGACAGTGAGTTTGGATCCCACCCCTGCTCCTCACCAGCCCATGGGTTCATTTCACAGACCAGGAAGTGGAGGGCTAGAGAGTGACTCATATTCCCTCCCTCACTGAAGACTAGTAACCGCATGAAATAATGCATGAAAAGGACTAGAGTCAGTCGATGGGGCACAGCAGATATTCGCCAAGTGTTAGCCATTATTATTAATCAAAAGATGGGCGAGATTGGAAAAGGTCTCAATAGATGAAAAGTGATTAATGCATACATTAACATTGCAGTGGTAAATATGCAGAGAGATTCCTGGGGGATTATAACATGAGCAAAGAAGCAGGAATGATCCCTGGGCCTGATCGATCGGCAGGCGCTGGTGACAGGCAGTGTTCTGCCCGGCTGAGCATATGTGGGAGACCGCAGCAGATGAGACCAGATGACATGTAAGCCTCATTGTGGAAGCAACAGAATGAGTGTGAGGATTTGGGATGCTCACTCCATGTCTCTGGAGAAACGGGTCCAGATAATATTCATAATAAGCTCTGACAAAAGCATGTCTATGTACATCTGGAAAGGTTAGATTAAATTAAGCTAAACTCATTTATTTTTCTCATTTTTTAATATATCTTTATTGATTTCAGAGAGGAAGGGAGAGGAACAGAGAGATAGAAATGACAGGAGCAGCAATAGCATGTGAGGGGACCAGCTAGTGTAAGAAACACGAATCCTGCTCTGTGAGCCATGATGGTTTTATTCTGATTAAAGAAGGCGCCTCCGCCCTGGCTGGAGCTCCCCTGGAGACGCAGCCCTTCCTTCCCATTTGGAGCTGTCTGTCATCATGGAAAGATGAACAAAGATTTGTTACAGAAACCAGAGTCACCAGCCCTTTTGCACACCCGCAGGCCTTGGCAGACTCCAGCCCACTCACCTGTTACCCTGTCTCCCTGAAAGTAAGACATCCCCCGAAAGTAAGACCTACTTACAGTTTTGCCTCTCGCTGAAATATAAGGCGCCCCCCAAAAATAAGACCTCCCTGAAAATAAGACCTCTCTGATAATAAGGCCTCTCCCAAACGTAAGGCCTCCCCAATAATAAGCCCCCCTCCCCCTTGAACATAAGGCCTCCTTGATAATAAGGCTCCCCGAAGTTACCGTATCTCTGGACTCTGGGCCGTAGCGGTGGGCACTGCCGCACAGCTCACTGTTGGCCGCAGCGTAGCCAGAGCAAACAGGAAGTGCGAGGTCTCTTTTAATCAGAGAGCCCGCGCCGCCACCAGGACAAGCTGCCGCCTGCTGCTCGCTCTGCCCTGACGGAGTCTGGCTGACTCACAATTAGACAGTGAGTCGCGCGGGGCAAGAGTCGGGCACATTGTGTGGACTCACAGGTAATAAATTTCCTTTCTTTTGTTCAACAGTAAATGTGTACCGTATTCTTCTTCATGGAAAAATAATATAGCCTCTGAAAATAAGACCTTGCATCTTTGGGAGCAAAAATTAATATAAGACACTGTCTTATTTTTGGGGAAAGAGGGTAACTGCGCACCTGGCACTCCCTTTGGCGATTTCCCCTGGACCCCCAGCCCTTGCACATCACTACGCTCTGGGAAGACCCCTAGTCCTATTCATATCTGTACACTTTCCTTTTGCTATGTAAACAGCTGACTTACGGGGGCTGCAAAGCAGATTTCTGTGGATGACCTGCTGCTCTCCCATGCTGCCGGCAATATTAGAATAAACACTCTTGTATGATTCAACCCTGTCTCTGTTTAAATTGGCTCAATTAGTGACAGGCAGCACAGAGCCATCGCTCATCTCGTTACATAAACATCAATGAGGAGAAAGAGCTATTGATCGGCTGCCTCCTGCTCGCCCCGCACTGGGGATGGAGTCCACAACCCAGGCATGTGCCCTGACCAGGAATCGAACGGTGACTTCCTGGTTCATAGGTTGACACTCAACCACTGAGCCACACCAGCTGGGCTAAGCTCATTTCTTTAGGTCAGAAACCCACCCTGAGTTCAATAGACTGGTTTGTGGTATGTGTCTTCGAAGGGGGATGTGGTATTCAGGACTATTTCTCAGACTTGAGATCTGTTCACGACCCTCCACTGGGCAAGAGGGCTGTCCCAGGGCGGTGGTGAGGAAAATGAGACGGTGCGTCCTCCATACCTAGAAAGGGAGCAAGTGGCCCTTTGCCACCTGTGGCCCCTATGACTGTGGACTCCATGGCACCCAGTTCCTGACAGGCGGCTCCAGCCATGGGGCATCGAAGCTCATAGGTACACAATGTGGCTAGAAAGAGGGGACGGAAGGTCCTGAGATGCATTCCTGGGTGGGTCTCAAGGTGAGAGAGTGAGGCCAACAGCCCGAACCATCCTAGTGGGAGGAGAGGCCGGGCTCTGACCCCCGCCCTGCACCCACAGCCTGTCCTAGTGCAAGGGGAAGCAGGTGTGCCCCTCCCCCTCGCCGGCTTGTTTTGAGGGCTTCCCCTCCTCACAGCTGGACAGGGACACGGGACTCTCCAGGCCCCTAGGACAGGACACGGGGAATGAGTGGGGCACCAACAGCCCATGTCAGGGGGCAGCAGGGCGAGGTCATGGCAAGGAGAAGCAGGAAGAAGAGAGAGAAGGGGAGGATCACAGGCAAGCGCAAAGTCCAGGCTGCCTCTCCCCAGTAAGGGAGCCAAGCTCAAGGCTTCTCCAGTTTGCTCCCTGCATACCCTGCCACTCCACACGCTCGTGTGTGCAAATGCATCTTCACTGCAAAGAACACAAGGAAAAAGCATGAACTCCAGTCCAGCTCCACGTCACTAAAGTCTCAGCCAACGGTCCGAGTTGCACATGAGATCAAAGCTGGACTCTGACCCCCACCCTACACCCCAGCCCGGCCCTGACCCCCACTCTGCACACACAGCCTGGTCCTGACCCCACCCTGACCCACAACCTGGCCCTGAGCCTGCCCTGCACCCACAGCCTGATCCTGACCCTGCCCTGCACCCACAGCCTGGCCCTGATCCTCATCCTAAACCCACAGCCTGGTCCTGACCCCCATCCTAAACCCACAGCCTGCTCTAACCCCCACCTTAACCTCAGGCAGGGCACATACCCCTGCTACAGACCATCAGGTTCCTCCTCTGTAAACTAGGGATGATGTAACACGTCTACAACCCCAAACCCACAATTCCAAAACCCAAAAACTGGGAAGTTCACTTGGTATGGGTTTTATCCAGAACTTTAGACAGCACTCCTGTGTGAACTGAAATGAACGACTTTATAGTCTACATGGTCCCATTTACGGAGAATACCACATACTGCATGGGAAATACAGTCACATTTCATCACAGGGTGCTGCTGAGGGCTACAGTATGTGAGCCTCAGGCACCACAAACAGCTCATCAGGAAAAATATATTCAAGACCACGTGTGGCCCGAGGGCTTGGAGTCGAGGACTGTGACTTCCTGTCCACCTGTGCTGGGCTCAGCAAGTCTCAATATCAGTAATGATTCAAACTGCACACAGGCAGGGATCCCGAGCACCCCTGCACCTCTCAGGGTAAACAGGCACTGCTGTGAGCCATGCACATGTACCATTCATTCATGACTGGCAACCTGCTGACATTTGCTTCTTAAATCATCACCAATATGGAAATTTTCCAGCCGCGTCCCAGTGACTTCCAATGTGGTGGAAAAAAAACCCAAGAGTTAGAGGCTGCAATCTGGGGCCCCTCGAGGGATGTTGGACTGCCGGTTTCAGCCCAATCCCCACAGGCCAGGCCAAGAAACCCCACCAGTGCACGAATCTGTGCACTGGGCCTCTAGTATGCATATAAGATCTTAGGTTAATCTCTTCCTGCCCTCCTCCTCACCCCTTCCCTCTGAGATTCATTAGTCTGTTCCATGTTTCCATGCCTGTACATTGAGCATCTGCCCCCTGGTGGTCAGTGCATGTCATAGCTACCAGTCAAACAGTCACTTAAGCTTTTATATATACAAGGGGCCCAGTGCACAAATATTTGTGCACTCGGGAGGTCCCTCAGCCCAACCTGAGCCCTCTTGCAGAGTCTGGGACCCCTCTGGGGATGTCCACCTGCTGGTGTGCCTGGTCAGCCTGGATGAGGGGCTGATGGCTGTTTGCAGGCTTGCTAAGCCCCCCCGTGTGGATCCTCACCCCATTGGGGTGTGGCCAGCCTGGGTGCGAGGCTGAGGGCTGTTTTCAGACTTTCAGGCTGCCCACAGTCCCTTCAGGTTTTGGGCCCCTACTGGGGTACCTGGCCAGCCTGGGTGAGGAGCTGATGGCTGTTTGCAGGCTGGCCAAGCCCCCCAGTGGCATCCCTCACCCCATTGGGGTGTGGCCAGCATGGGTGATGCGCTGAGGGGTGTTTTTGGACTTTCAGGCTGCCCACAGCTCCCACTGACCCAATGTCCCAGCAAGACTGGCTGAAAACAGGTTTCTGGGGTTTGTTTATCTTCTATAATTAATACACTGTTCCTTTAAGCCCAGGCCTCCTCCTCTCTGCTTCACCTCATGGCTTCTATAATTGAGACACTGTTGCCCTTAGAAGTCAAGCCCGGCCTGCTGTTTGCTTCAGCTCCCGAGGCTTCTATGATTGAGACAATGTTGCAAATATGTTGTTGCCTGGAGTCAGGAAACACCCAGGCAGCCTGCAAACACTTTTACTCCTGCTGCAACGGAAACTGCCTGTTTACTCAGCTCCGTGAGTGTGGGCCTCCATGTTGGCTGGGCTAATTTGCATACAGTCGCTCTGACTGGCTGGTGGGCATGGCTTAGGCATCCCAAAGGGATGGTCAATTTGCATATTACACTTTTATTATATAGGACTAGGGGCCCGGTGCACAAAAATTTGTGCACTTAGGTGGGGGTCCCTCAACTTGGCCTGTGCCCTCTCACAGTCTGGGATCCCTCGGGAGATGTCCACCTGCTGGTGTGCCTGGCCAGCCTGGGTGAGGGGCTGATGGCTGTTTGCAGGCTGGCCACAGTTCCCATTGACCCAAGGTCCCAGAGAGGCTGGCTGGAAGCAGTTTTATGGGGGTTATTTATCTTCTATAATTGAAACTGTTGCCTAGAGCAGAGGTCACAGCCTGCCTAGGCAGGCAATGAAGCCTTCTATTTGCTTCAGCTCCATGGCTTCTATAATTGAAACTTTGTTCCCTTGAGCTGCCTTGAGCAGAGGCCTCAGCCGGCCTAGGCAGGCAGCTTCCTCCATCGCTGGTCTCCTGTTTGCTCTAGCTCTGTTGCTGCCAGCCACCATCTTGGCTGGGTTAATTTGCATATTGTCGCTCTGATTGGATGGTGGGCGTGGCTTAGATGTAACAGAGTGAGGGTTAATTTGCATATTACTCTTTTATTAGATTAGACTAGAGACTTGGTGCACAAAAATTTGTGCACTTGGGCATTTCTCAGCCCAGCCTGTGCCCTCTCGTAATCCGGGACCTCTCGGGGGATGTCCACCTGCTGGCTTATGCCCACTTCCCAGGGGATCAGGCCTAAGCTGGCAGTCAAACATCCCTCTGAAAGCCCAGGAGCCCTCGGGGGATGTCCACTTGCCAGTGGGGATCAGGCCTAAGCTGCAGTTGGACATCCTTAGTGCTGCTGAAGAGGCAGGAGAGGCTCCCACCACCACCGCTGTACTGGCAGCTGTTAGCCTTGCTTGTGGCTGAGCAGAGCTCCCTCTGTGGGAGTGCACTGACCACCAGGGGTAGCTCCCGAATTAAGCATCTGCCCCCTGGTGGTCAGTGTGTGTCATAGTGATCAGTCATTCCCAGTGGTTCAGCTGTTAGGGTCAATTTGCATATTACCTTTTTGTTATATAGGACAGAGGCCTGGTGCATGGGTGGGAGCCAGCTGGTTTGCCCTGAAGGGTGTCCCAGATCAGGGTGGGGGTCCCACTGGGGTACCTGGCAAGTCTGGGTGAGAGGCTGAGGGCTGTTTTCAGACTGGCCACAGCCCCTTCAGACTGGGATCCCCACTAGGGTGATTGGTCATCCTGGTTGAGGGGATGATGGCTGTTTGCAGACTGGCCAAGCCCCTCCCCCAGCAACCCAAGCTCCCAGTGAGGCTGGCTGGAAGCAGGAACTAGGATTTATTTATCTTCTATAATTGAAACTTTGTTGCCTTGAGCGGAGGCCACAGCCAGCCAGGGCAGGCAAGAAGCTTGGCTTCCTCCATCACCGGGGCAACCAAGCCTCCTGTTTACTCCAGCCTCATGGCTGCCAGCTGCCATCTTGGTTGAGTTAATTTGCATATAGTCGCTTTGATTGGCTGGTGGACGTGGTTTGGGGGATAGAGAAGGTGAGGTCAACTTGCATGTTTCTCTTTTATTAGAATAGACTAGAAGCCCGATGTATGAAATTCATGCAAGAGTAGACCTTCCTTCACCCAGCTGCTGGCACTGGCTTCCCTCACAGCCCCAGCTTCATCCAGTAGGTTGTCTGGAAGGGTGTCTGGTCTAATTAGCATATTATACTTTTATTATTATAGACTAGAGGCCTGGTGCATGAAATTCATGCATGGTGTGTGGGGAGGGTCCCCTCAGTCCAGCCTGCACCCTCTCTAATTCAGGACCCCTTAGGGGATGTCCCACTGCTTATTTAGGCTGGGAGATCAGGCCTAAACTGGCAGTGGGACATCCCTCTCACAATCCTAGACCCCTGGCTCCTAATCGCTCACTTTCCTACCTGCCTGGTCACCCCTAACTGCCACCTTCCTGCCTCCCCACTGGCCTGATTGCCCCTAACTGACCCCCCAGTCAGTCTGGTCACCTCTTACTGCCCCCCCCCACTGCCATCAGCCTGGTTGCCCCTCATGGCCCCCCTACCGGCCTATTCGCCCCATGCAGCCTGCTGTTCAGTCTTTGGTCATCCCTCACTAACCCCCCTGCCAGCCTGGTCATAGGCAGCCATCTTGTGAGGGTGTAATGGTTAATTTGCATATTACCTCTTTATTATATAGGATAAATATGCATTACCCATGGACACAGACAATAGTTCAATAAAGGCTGATGGGGTGGTGGGCAGAAGGAGGGAGTCAATGAGGGAGACATCTGTAAACTCTCAACAATAAATATTTTTAAATTTTAAATAAATAAATAAGAAAACACATTAAATTTACCATTATAACTACGTTTAGTGCGTGGGTGAGGACAGTTGAATATATTCACTCAGTGTGCCTGAGCCTTCATGCCAACGCTCTCTGCCCGCCCAGGCCCTTGCTTACCACCTGCGTCCTGTCTGTGGTGTTGACTCCCTCACACACTGGAACACGCAGTGTTTGTCCTGCTGTGTCTGGCGCATTCACTCAGCATGCATGAAGTCCTTGGGGTTCATCCGTGTCGTAGCGTGTGTCAGGGTTCCCTGCTTTTTGAGGCCGCATCGCATTTCTTTAGTGTATTTACCACATTCGCTCTGCCCGGCATCTGCCCACGGGCACGTGGGTTGCTTCCACTTCTTGGTTATTGTGAATGATGCTGCCGTGAAGATGGCATGTGAATTATCTCTTTGAAATCCCGATGTCAATCTTTCTGGATAAATACCCGCAAGTGAGATTGCTGGGTCATAAGACCGAGGAGCCTCCGCACTGCTTTCCACAGCAGCTGCACCGTTGGGCAATCCCACGAGCAGGGCACGGGGGTCTCAGCGTCGCCACATCCTGGCGGACGCGGACATGGTCTGTCCTTTAGATAGCGGCCATGCTGATGGGTGGGGGGTGATATCCCGTGGTTTCCATTTGCATTTCCCACGTTTCATGTGCTTATTGGCTACTTTCTATCCTCTTTGGAGAAATGTCTACTCTAGTCCTTTGCCCATGTTCAAATACAGCTATTCGGTTTGGGGTTGAGTTGTAGAAGCTTCTTCTACCTTCTGGGCATCAATCCTGAGCCAATATGTGCCTCGCGATTGTCTTCTCCCATCCCAGAGCTGACCCGCACTCTGTTGCGTGTCCTGCGACACACAAGTTTGGAGTTTGATGTGGACCTATTCCTATGTTGTTGATTTTTCTGCCTGTGGTGGGTTAGAAATCAACTCAGGGAGCCAGTACCAAGGGAGGAATTAGGACAGAAGGCCTTCGGCCCCATGCTGAGCAAGTCTGAGAGAGCCTTCTCTCCCAAAGGAGCAGCTCAGAGCAGCGCGTGGGGTGCAGAAGGCTGCTCCACAGCCACCGCGTGGGCTGCCCAAGCCCACTTCCATCACGAGAAATTACCAAGCCCACTTCCATCACTAAATGGAAAGAGTGGGGGGGAGCCAGATGGCCACGTGAGGTAGCCTGCAATTCAGAAAGCAAAAGCGTGCTGCCTTTTTTATTGTAAATGATTCCCCCAGGCCCTGTGGGAGCCCAGGACTCATGATAACAGGCTCTCCAAGGAGGCTAGACAAGGAACACACAGGATGAAGATGTAGGGACAGGCCACGTGGTGTCCCCCAGCTCTGAAGGCCCCACGTTGACACGGATCGCCAGGAGTTCCCCAAGTGCGCTCCTTATGGCTATTCCTTCTGCAGACTGATGTGGAAGTCGCGATGGGAGGACATAAATCCACAGACTTGGCTCGTGGGTTGAATATCCACCAATTGAGATGATCCGTCCAGACACTGGGACCGTGGAAAAAGGGGCGATGCACTCAGAGGGCAGGAATGGACAGTGAAGGAAAGCACCTGCTCCACTGTGTTTTGTTTGGGTTTAAAGCCTACATCCCATCACCGTTTTTCAGTGACACTGAGACACATGGAAGGGCCTGGTGGGGCATTTGGATCCTCTTCTGGTTGTCAAAGCTAGAACAAGTGCTTTCCCGGGGCCATTTGGGGGCACATATGCTGAGCTGCTCCCACAGGACAGGGAGAAGAGGACGTGGTGGTGGCTTTACCAGAAAAACAGTGATGGCCAGGTCAGTGATGGTGAGAATGGGCACTTACTTCATCCCAGTCATGCCAGGAAACATCAGGACATCACCTAACATGATGCTGACGGCTTAGGAGCAATAAGCAATCACCCACCATGAGGCTGATAAAGCTGGGTAGGGGTCCTGGCTTCCAGCCCTTGGAAAGGGGTCAGTGGTGAATGTGTGACTTATGCAACTTAGTTCCTGCTCATACATCTACCACTGAGCACTTGCTAAGGGCTAGAAGCCCAGCAAATACAATAAACATAAATAAATACATACCTACATACATGTGCAAGTTCAGTTATGTGAAAAGTCAGCCTCACCTACAGGACATGGGGTTCTGCTTTGCCAGGTGCAGTGGATAGAACTCACCTTTGGCATCATGGGAACATGCAGAGCACACACGGGAAAATCAGACACTGCTCTCCGGCTCGTAAATCAAAACACTGGTGACTGAGCACAGCCCATCGGGCCCTGCGGCTTGAGCGAAGGCTGCCAGCGATGGCCCCTCAGTCTATCTGGGATGCGTGGAGGGAAGTCCCTGGCAGATCCTGGAATCCGTGTCTGGTTGTGATCGCTCACAGCACATCCTCTGAGACTCTGCACATCCTCTGCTACCACAGTAGCATATGTCAGGTTTTAAACTTCTCCACAAAACTGCCATTGCGCTGCCTCCGTGTAGCTCATGGGCTCTGAGGGCAAATGTGAGAGCTGGAGGCAGTCAAGGGTTGGTAGTTGTTTTAAGATAAATGCATATCATTTTTTCGTCAGAAGCTGAAACTGATTTGACTTCAACTGTTTCTTTTAATTTTATTAAGTGTATTGGGACGACATTGGTTAATAAAATTATATAGGTTCCAAGTGTACAATTTTATGATACATCATCCGTATATTGCATTTGTACCCACCACTCCAAGTCAAGACTCCTTCCATCATCATATATCTGACCCTTGACCCTTCACTACATCCTACCCCCCTTCGCTCTGGGAACCACCGTACTGTTGTCTATATCTATGAGTTTTTGTTTGTTCTGTTTTATATCCTACCTATGAGTGAACTCATGTGGTTCTTGACTTTTTTCATCTGACTTATTTCACTTAGCATGATATTTTCAAGATCCATCCATGTTGTCACAAATGGCAGTATTTCATCTTTTCTGATGGCTGAGAAGTATTCCATGTGACTACGAAGCAGCAATAATCAAAATAGCAAGGTACTTGCCGAAAAACAGACACACAGATGAACGGAACAGAATAAAAGAGTCCAGAAATAAGTCCACATGTATATGGGCAACTAAGGTTCTTCAAAGGAGCTAAAAACGTACAGTGGAGATGGGAAAGCCTCATCCACAAATGGTGCTGGGAACATGAGAAGGCCACACACGAAAGAATGAAGCCGAACTGCTGTTTGTCACCATACACTGAAAATAACTCAAAAGGATCAGGTGTGAATTGTTTCTTAAGAAAATGTCTACAGTTTTCAAAGGGTTAAACCATTGTTGCCATGTTTTTGGAAATTGAGCAGCCCCCAAAGAGGACACTTTTGTGACTGAACTTTATTTGAATGTGTAGTCCTGACAGGCTGCCGGACCCTGTTACTTCGCATCCTCTTCCTGGGTTAGGGTGCTGGCCTCCACCTTATGCACCCCCCAGGCTCAGGACAGCCAAGGGTCCTGGAACAAAACTCCCCCAGGCTCCACCCCCCTGACAGCAAAAAAGAGCATATGCTGGCCAGTCTCCTCCTCCCTGATGCTATTTTTATTTCAGCAGAGAAGGGGGGAGGGAATAAAAAACTCATCTTTTAAAACAACACCCTGGCACTCATTTCCACAAGCCCAGTGTCTCCCGGCTCCATCCACGCTGAACCACGCTCTGCTCTAGTCACTGGCTGAACGTGTCCCAGGTGTGCTCACACTGGCTCACTCAGCTCTGCAAGCTAAGCGTCCAGGTGACATGAACAGGTAGGCAATTCCACCTGCGTCAGCAAGAAAGCTGGTTATAACCGGGCAAGACCTGCTCTAAGTTCTTTTAAGACCGAGCTAGAAAGCAGAGAGTCAGGTGGAATCCCTGGTTGTGTTTGAGTCTGAAGGAAGAGGCTGCTGCTAAAAGAGAAATACCTTTTCCTTTGATGTGCTTTGATTTCTAGTTCTGCCGCGTTTCAGACAACACTCTGCGTAGAAGTTGCCCATAGGGGGAGGAAGGTGAAGCAGAGCTCCCCTGACTTGTCTCTCTCCTTAGGAATAGTATTCCTTTCTGGTTGTTTCGTTCCCTCAGCTGCAGCCAAGGAGCACACTGAGCACTCTGAGCTGTCACAGTTACTCTCGGAAGCAACCAAGGCACCATTGCATCACGGACTAACCCAAGGCAACACGCTAGCTTGGGATGGTTTTCCAAATTCACCAGAGTGACAATTTCCACCTCGGCTGAAAAATCTACTTCAACACATCTCACACATGTGTCAGCACAGCCCTAGACTAAGAGAAACCATCTCAACATCTGCACCCACTAAGCTCCCAGTACTTTGCCCGTGCAGAGGAGGTGCTCAAAAAGCAATGTGCTCCGTGAACTTGTGCAAGATCCTGTCCTAGATGCAACCACAGGAAGGAGGTTGAAGGTGAAGGTAAGGCTGTTGAAGATGAAAAGCATAAAATTGGGTGATCGCTCTTAGGGAGCTCATCATCCGGTTGGAGAGATGAGGCAACATCCATGTGAAAATTAGTATTTTTGTGTCACATTTTCTCTAGAATCCTTCTCTAGACCCAGAGAAGGAGAAGTGCTGGGCTTACCGGCAGGCAGCCCTTGAGCGAGGAATGAATGATTACCCTGACTCAGGTTTCTGTGAAAGAAAAGCTAAGGGGCTGCTTGCTTTAGGAGCAAAAGGCCCTATTTGCCCGCCTCCTTGGGCTTTTATTATCACAACAGCTGGAACTAAAATTAACCTCTACATACAATCAGCAGGTCAGCATCCTTGAGAAAGCACCTGCATCTGTAGTCTTTCAAGCAAGGGCGTTCTGAAGTCTAAACATAAAGATTCTAGTAAAATACCCGTGGGGGGTGTGGGGGAGAGGGAGGGCAGGCTTACTTGGAAAAGTCAAGGCAGGGGCTGCCACCTTTGGCAAGGTCCCTCAGAGGCCCCGACCTTTCAGAGACTCCTCCTCACAGACCTTCCAACCAAGTCCCATGCTTCCCCATGGAGAAAACCCAGCATGTTTAAGAACTAGAAAGAAACCCCCCACACCACCACCCCAACCTGGGACAGCATTGCAGGATCTGAGCATGGGAGACAGGCCGGTGATAGAGTCCCCAGGACCTGGAGCAAGCTCCTCACATGTTTTGGGAGGTAAGCAATGCAGCATGACCGGCTCTGTGTCCACCAGTATCACCATGGTTGGTGGCAGCAGGACGATGGGGGAGGTCAGGGCTGGGGAGCTGTCACTGCATTCCTCAGGCAAAAGGAGTGAAGGGGACTTCAGGTAGATTGAGGGGTCAAGGGGAGGGAAAGGGGAAAAATGTTCAGCTTGAAAACTGGCACCCTCCCCACTTGAACCCAGACTCCTGCCTCCAGCTTCTCCTACCCCAGAAACATGGCACCTCACCGCAGCCATGAACTTCATGAGGACGTCCTTGTTGAGCTACTTATCCACCCACACAGGGTGCCAGGGGGTGGCCCAACACAGGTGTCCAAGCTCAGAACAGAGACCATGCAAAACCAAGTACACATGTCTGTGGAAGAGCCCGTAGCTTTTATGAAATTCTCGATGAGGCCATGATTTCCCCTCAAAACACAAATAAGAATTGTGTTTCACACCAAACATTCTGCCCACGGGCCTACGGTCAGAGCCCAGAGCAGCATCCGCCCGGGGTCCTCCGGTCCAGCTTCTGAGTCCGCTCCCATCAGCAGCTCCTGCCGTGGGTGAGACACGCCACGGTGCGTGGCATTCTGATGGGTCGAAGCCGTTGCCAGGGTTTCACGCATGAGGATCGGCCACTGGACATGCACGGCGATGATATCAAAAATATAAAGAATATTCTAAGAATATTCTTCTTCCAAGAGCATAAAGGACTTCGGGACATTTACGCTCCTGGAAGTTCCAGGCATGGGGATAAAGTGTCTTCGCACACTCAGAGCGTGGACACTCCTCCCAGGACACCACGGCTGAGGCAGCTCCGCCGCTCAACTGTCCATCTTTGCACACGACAGAGCCAGATCTCAAGGTCAGTGGCGAATGCGACAGGTAGCCCCCGGTGGGAGAGTGGCTGTCCACACTCTACAGCATCTGGCACATATGGAGACAAGGATGGCAAAGAGAAAAGGGTTGGCTGTACCCTACACGGTCACTTTTGGGGAGTATTTAGGACAAGAATATTTCTTTGATGTTTTCTAGTTGGACAACTCGGCGAAACAGCGTCTGCAGCGGCAGTTCTGCTCCAAGGTGTCGCTGTTGAGGGTTCAGGAGAAGACTCCGTGTGTGTCCTGAATCCCTGGAACTGATGTGGAACAGGAAGTCCATCTCACACCAACATCAGCTTACGCTAGGAAGTCTCCATTTCAACTAGGATTTAAAGAGCTCTCTGATGGCGAAGGACACTAGGTTAATTTTTTTAAATGCTTCTTAACTTTGCAATCTGGCGTAATAAACTAAATGAGAAGAAAAAACCCCAAACCTCAGTTGGAATATTTAATTAAGACGAGTTGAATTATTCATGTTGAGGGAGTCAGCTCATGAAGCAATAATGTTCAGAAGCCACTTCTTGTCAACGGAGTTAGAAAGTGCTACAAGCTTGTCTGCTAAGACTCCGCACAACAGAAAGCTGCCACCTCCTGCTGTCACGCCCCACCCTCAGAAATTAGCCAATGAAGAACCGGCAGGGATACAGGAAAACACAAGCCCCTTGAGGATGCAGCAGCCAATTGTTACTTCACCATCATTAAAATGGCTTTAATTAATTTCCTTCACACGTTACGAGCATCAACAAGCAAGGCCCATTTCTCCTTCACATGACGGGAGTCGCTAGTGGGCAGAGCGCTCTGAATGGGGCTTTGTGGTCCCCTGGGGAAGTATCCAGAGAATCCAACTTGCTGCAAAGGGACGTGGACCTCTGCAGGGAGCTGGGGGCAGAGCAGAAGGCAAACCCTGTCCTGCCCAGGCCATGGAGATGTAAAACGGAGGAAAGGAGAACTGGGAGGGACCAAAAACCAATCAATCGGCTTCGGTTGGGATTGAGGCATTTGAGTATCTTTGACAGCCAGGGGTGGTGTTTCCAGCAGAAAAGAAAGAAGCTGAGTGGCTCAGGGCCTGAGAGGGGGCTCTGTGTTCCTGGTCAGTAAGGACGCAGCCATGGGCCTGAGCAGCCCCCCGCCCCCCACCCTTTCTCTGCCCTCCTGGGGCTGGGAATGTGCTCTGGAGATGTCTGGCAGTGGCTCCAATTCAGAGACTACACACCTACATCTCCACAGACGGAGGGAAGGTAGGTTTTAATAAGAAATAGAGTGGAGACCGCTACCAGACACGTCGATGGAGCTAGAAAATTATTGTCAAGGAAATATCTGACCCACTGACCATCCCCTGCCTGGGTAGCTGGGAGGGTGGACCACGACAGACTGAGTCAGGATCTGCCAGAGGGTGAGGTGTGTCTCATGGCGGACTTCAAGGGACCAGCGTTCGGTGCTGTTTTCCGAAGGCTGTAACCTCAGGCTGATGGGACACCGTAGCCAGGTAACGCTGGACATCCAGCATCAACCACGCCATCAGAATCCCCATCCATTCTTCTAGTGTTATCGAAAAGACAGTCCCGAATGATACGGTGACGTTATTTAAAGCCATCACTCAACCAAGGGCTTTTGGGACACCTGTTTCCCGGTACAAGGTGGATGAAGCTACAAACTCTATGGCAGGAATCAGAGCCCAGGGAGACCCTGAAAATGATGGTGCCCCCAGAAAACAGACGCCAGACACAGAAAGTTGCAAACTGCCTCTGGTAGAACTGCTGATCGGATAAAGTCCCAACTCATTGATATTCTCCTGCGTCCACAGATACGCATACATTCACACACTGAGGAACCTTGCCCACGCCTGGAAATGCAGCCAGCTTCTCTGGAAGGATGCTCAGAATTTCCCACTCCATGGATACGTGTAACTTAGTATAATGGTGGGACATATGATGGAAAAAGAACATTTCTTGAGTCTCTCCCATGTTCTTGACACTGTGAAAGGTTCTTTCTATATAATAACTCAGTGAATCTTTATAATGAGCCTTTGAAGCAGACATTGTGACTGTTATAATCCTTGTTTTATCAATAGGCAATCAGAACCCAGGCTGTTACCTAGGCTTACGCAGCTAGAACAACAAAACAACTTGAACCCAAGACCTTCTGAGGTCCAGGCCAAGGTTCTTCCCATTAATTTCTTTTTTGAATCCTCATCCAAGGATATGTGTTCCTGATTTTAGAGAGAATGGAAGTGTGTGTGTGTGTGGGAGAGAGAGAGAGAGAGAGAGAGAGAGAGAGAGAGAGAGAGAGAGAGAGAAACATTGATGTGAGAGAGCAACATTGATCAGTTGCCTCCCCTACGGCCCTGACTGAGAACTGAACCCACAACCTTTTGGTATACAGGACAACGCTCCCACCAACTGAGCCACCCGACCATTAATTTTTCATTAATTTTTTCCATTAATTTTTCATTAATTTTTTTCCTCATAAAATATTTTGGTAAACATTTTCATTTATTTCCAATTTTGTCTCCATTTACCTTAGAGTTCCATATATTTTGTTAAGATTTCTATTTTGAATAAAGATTCAGAGGAAGAATGGGCAGGGAGGTCCTATGGACTCTTCACGCAGTTTTCTCCAAAGCTAATACCTTGGGTAATTAGACCACGATATCAAAACCAGGAAATGAACATTGGTACGGACACCGAGTTCATTCCCATTTCACCCGTGACACATGCACTCACCTGTGTGTGGCTCCATGACGCTTTGTCCATGTGTGCAAATCCCCTCAGTCACCCTTTCTAGCCATGCCTGCTTCCTAACATCTAAAACCACTGATCCGCTTTCCACTTCTGTAATTACGATATCCCAATGGCCATCTTTCACTTCAATGTTCATAACTATATCCCAAACGTTATAGGAAAAGGATCATGCAGTTTATGTCCTTGTGAGGTTGGTTTTCTTCTCCTCAGTGAAATGTCCTGGGAATTCATCCCACTTGTCCACGTCCTGTGCCCATAGCTCGTCCCTGCTCACTGATGAGTGGTCCTCCATGGGGTGGGTGCACCACTGAGCATTCAGCCAGGGATGCGCCCATTCCTGGGCCAGGACTCCTCAGAAGCTGTGAGTGTTTGCTTACAGGTGTCTGTGTGACAACAAGCTTTCATTGCTGGGATGAACGTGCAGGAATACAATTGCTCGGTTGAATGGCAAGTCCGATTTTAGTTCTAAGAGGAGCTGCCGGACTATTCACAGAATAACTGCACTAGTTTACATCCCCACCAGCAAGAGGTCCAGTTTCTCTACACTTCCCAGTGTTTGGTTGTCACTGCTTTTTATTTTACCCATTTCACTGTGTTGTGGCAATCTCTCATGGGGGTTTGAATCGCCCTCGTTGGCTAATGGAATTGAGTATCTTCTCACATCCGTGGCCCCCACACAGGAATTCTCTCTGATGGAATGCCTGGTTGTGGTTTTGCTCATTTTCCAATAGGACTGTTTGTTTCTGAGTTTTAAGTTTCCTTATATATTCTAGATACAAGTCCTCTATTGAACATGGGACTAGTCCACAAACTTTCTCTAATATTTTACAAATAAAACCCAGTGCATGCTGAAGTCCAAAGACATGAATGAATTTTTCAGAATTCAAATGCTTTCCGTGAGCTTGATAAAAGAGCTGCCAGCCTGGCCCTGGGAGGAGAGACCAGGGCCATGTCAGCACAGAACTGTGGTGGGGCAGGACAGGTGAGTAGGGCTGCCGGAGGGTGACCCTCCCAGGGGCCTGACAGTGCCTTTCAGACCGTGGAGTGGGTCACCCACAGCTCACACGCCAGCTTGTGGTATCTGTCAGCTTGGCTGGGTCCGGGAAGCTCAAGCTCACATCTCCAGCCACTGAGAGTGCCACCCACGCTGCCCCAGAGGAATCAGTGACAATCCTTCATTCCCACTGTGATGTTGTCATAGAAGGCTGCTTCCACAGGAGAATCCAGTGTAGGAAGTATCCACTGCTGGACTTGGAGGCTTGGTAAACTGCCAGGGGGTGAAAGATGGCAGACACTCTCATTCATGTATAGGGATGCATACTGACCATCCACCGAAGACCCTTCGAGTGTCCTCCCAAGCTGTGTCACTCACCTTAGTGGGACGGCACACCCGAGAAAGTGGGGCTGGCGGCCCGCTGCCCGAGCACCTGTCTTTATTCTGCTGACCAGGATGGAGCATGGACACTCCACCTGGGTGCAGTCACTGGCGTGTCCCCGAGCAGACAGGAGAGGCTTAGAAAGCAGGCAGCTTCCACCAGACTTGGTATCTCCAGGGGAACAACCAGGGGCCCGATGCCCAGGGTAGGAGAGGAGAGCAGTCTGGGAGTGGGGATGCTGCAGAGTGACAGCCGGAGTCTGGCCTCCCTGTTTGCTGACAGCCGGGCCTGGAGGAGCAAGGTAGGTCTGAGAGAGAAAGTCACATCTCCACCTCTGGCCGTCTGCCATGACCCAGAGAACTAGTATCAGGCAGTTTTGCTGTCGTGGATTTTTGCCAAGTCTGCAAAACTGTCAGATATGAATTGCATTCTTCGGGATAATTCTTTCTAAGCCAGTCAAGGCAAGATGCTGAGTGGCGGCAGAACCAAACCCCGGTAGAGAAAGAGAAGACAGAAGGGCGGATGTGGGTGGCAAGCTTCGTAAGTCACAAGCTCACTAGAAAGAGTTTTCTCAACTTCCACCGCCGCTGGCCTTCAGGCGGCATGAAGAGGGTTCAAATCCCTGCTGACACATTTGGGACCAACTAGCGGCATCCATGTTAACAAAAGAGCTATGAAAACAAGAAGCCTCAGTGGTTGAACTCAATAAAACTTTCTCACCCAGGTTAAGTCCAAAATGCATGTGACAGAGTGATGATTCTCCGAGTGATACTGTAGGAATCAAGACGCCTTCCATTCTGTCACTTCTACTTTCCACTGGTGGTTTCCGAGGTCCCTGGGAAGGTGGAGCCTGGATGATGGCCCACGGACATGTGTAGGACCTAGACCTAGAAATGGTGCCTATCAACTCACTCACATTCTATTGGCTAGAACTCAATCACATGACCAGGCCTAACTGCAAGGGATGCTGGGAACTGCAGTCCAATTGCCCTGGAAGAGAGGCAATACACAGAGATCTTTTCACCAGAGCCACATGTCTACCTTGACATGATTTTCCCCTCACATGAGCTTTTTCTGAGATCACATAGATATTTTGGCCTTAAGTGCAGGAAAATGGATATACTGGTAAGTACTTCCGTCAAGCCCTTCTGAGGCCCCCTTGTGATGCTGTGTGAAATGTTAATCTCATGTTTGTAATCCCAGTGCCTGCAAACTTCACTCAGACAAGAAATACTGACTGATAGCCCTTTGTCTGGGTACTCGGGATACTGTACAGACAGAAGATCCCCCACTTGCATGATGCCTGCATCCTGAGACAGTGGCTTGTAATTACAAGTAAAAAGCATATCAACAATGTGCAGGAGACTTTCAATTGCTGATAAGACCCCAAAGAAGAGACACAGGGCATCACAATCGAGTCGGGGGCATGCCCTGCCATGCCGGACCACACGGGAAGCCCCAAGGTGGGTCAGAAAGTGGGAGGTCAGCCAGGAGCCTTTATTACGGGTTTAGCAGGAAGGAATGGACCAGACAAGGTAGACAGCTGAGCAAGTTTAGGATTGGAGGATGCAAATAACTTCAGTGGTCTCTGGGTTCTAGGAGTCTCCAGTCCTCAGACACCTGGTGCTGGGGGCACTTGGGGCAGGGGACTGTCGGCTTGGTGTGTAGGAGTTAGATAAAGGACGTGGCTGGGCTATCACTGGGTTTGCACATGAAAGAGGTGCTCACATCCATCGGTTGCCCTTCCTGCGTGCCCCTGCAGGGCCGGGGATCTTGCCTGCAACCGAAGTACGTATCCTTGACTGGAATTGAACCCACGACCCTTTGGTCTGTGGGCCGATGCTCTAACCACTGAGAAAAATCGACTAAAGCTGTTCACTTTTTCTAGGAATTAGCTGAGGGGGAGGGGGGCATTCTCTCTAAGATGAGCAAGCTCCCAGGATGTGGAAGCATCATCAAATACAGGAAATGGAGAAACACGATGACCCTGATGTGACGACGATGCAGATTTCTCATGAAGGACCGACAAAGTTCTACCTGAGGAACTGATACTGGAGAGGAGCTCAGAGTTGCAGGAAGGTGCCAGCCACACGAGGAGGGGAGCGAGGCACACACCGGGGAAGGAAGCACGGAGGTGAGAACAAGGTCAGCCCCAGCTGTGGGCGGGGGGACCGAGCGTGTGCCTGGGCAGTGAGGGCACCAGGGTGGAGCCGGTGGGCCGGGCAGGCCGGACTCCCAAGGCCATGGCCATGGGATTTTAGTCTAACGGCAACAGAAAACTATTACAGGGCCGGGCAGGAGCAACGTGGTCTGACGAGCATCTTGAAAGGTCTCTCTGACTGCAGCCAGGAGAACGGGCCGCATGTGGGCCTTCATGGGGCACAGGAAGGTCAGAGGTCAGGTGAGAGCTGCGGCATCACAGCATCACCTGGGGGTAAGACGAGCAGCCGTCCTGCTCTGTCCAACCCTGACACTCGCCGTACCTCCATCACAGACATCGTTCAAGGGTCACTTCTCCCCAGGAATGTAGATTTCCCAGTTCCCAAAGCGACCCTCCCACACGGTCTGGCCTTCTGCTCCTGCTGTCACCGAGGCCCGCAACAAGGCCAATCATTTGGCCGAAGGCTTCCTATGGATTGTCTGGTATGTGACCCCAAAAGCTTGGTAACTGTGCAAAGTACCATTAAATCTACAGTGTAACGGTCCTGACTGTGAGGCATGGAAAATCCCACCGCAGACTCAAGAGAGTGAGCATAACTGCAAAGTGAGCAGGTGGCCCCTCAGACCTGGCGTGGAGGCTGGGACACGTGGGCAGGACCTGCGAGGAGGGGAAATGGGAGTGAGTTTACCTCTAAGAACTGGCGTTGACTTCCGGGGCCTTGGAGCCCTGAGGCAGGCAAACGACCCAGAGCCCACCTACCTCCTCTTCACACTGTGACACAGGGAGGAGAGAGGCTTCATTGATAAAGAATTGGAAGGAACAAAATAAAAAATAAGCTGTTATAAACAAAAGTACCAATTTGATGAGTGGCTTGTGATTTATTTCATAAGATAAAAATATAAAAATAATATTCCAATACACACACACACACACACACACACACCACTTTTCTTCACTCATTTATCCATCAAAGGTCATTTAAGGTATTTCCATATTTTGGCTGAAACTCTTTGAACTTAATCTTGAAACAGTTTGACTCAGACCACCTCCCAACCCAACCTCATGCCTGTCCCTCTAGCCAGACCACAACCCTGTCTTGGTTCCAGAAGATTCTAAGAAGGACACAGACAAAGGAGAACTTTATGAAGTATGACATTCCCCCAAAAATCCATGTGTGAGGAACAGCAGGTGGAAAGGGAGAAAGACCCTGGAGAAGAGGAGGGGGACTGTGTGAGATGAACCAGGTGACTGCATCGTGGTCACAGAGGCACTAACTCCCATGTGCACTGACTCCCGTGTTTATTTAGAGCTGGCCACTGAGGTAATCTTCCCTTTCAAAGCAGTGGGAAAAGATGGTGTGGATACTACATTCTCATCTATGCCAGTATTTTAAAACAATGTCCTATTTGTTCAAATTGGTCTGCTTTGCATTATAGGCGTTTGAGTAGAAATCGCGTCTGGAATGAAACTGTTTATACTGCTGATACAAATTCAAAACAACCCACTATCTATGGACTCACCAGTGTATTTTTTTAAACACGTTTGATCACGAAGAGGCCACGAGAGTAGTACACGTTCTCCGCCGTGACATTTCCCAAGGTTCTCTCTCTTGCAGAGAATGGAGGTCAACCAGCAGTCGAGGTTCTGATGTAGAAAAGACAAGCTCTGGAGCTTAAGGCTAAACAGCAGTTTGCTTCAAAGTTTCCAGGACAATAGTTCAAGTGAAAAGGAAATGTATCGGTAGCTCAGACACAAGGGAAACATCTAGAATTCTAGGCTTAACTCCAGTGGTGCTTCCAAATCACCATCCAGAGTCACCATGTAAAGGTCAACTTGCCCCAGCTGGTTTGAAGCTCAGTAGGATTTACTGCTACTGCTAGAGATAAGGAAGTAGTCATGCTCTAGTCAAAACTTATGAATCTGTGAGAAATAGAGCAACAAACTTTGTACGTCACCTTTTTATGGTTTTTGTGAATAAAAGCTTGCTTCTGCATCTGGTCGGAGCTGCAGTGTCAGTCCTCACTTCGGTGGGGGCTGGCGCTGCAGCCAGCTGGCCAGCTAACTCAATAAATCCTCGCTTCTGCTTAAGACCTAATTGGAGTTGGTGGTCTTATTCTCACAAATGTTGCTCCACAACATTTGGAGGCTCCAGCGAGATAAAATCTGGCTCATCTCTTGCTGGATAGTCCACAACAACCAAACATAAATGGTTATGGCACTTGCTGTGTTGTGGGGGTCCCTGTCAGATGGGGTTTCATCAGCTGCTGGGAGAAAATCCCCATAGAGATTCAGGGACTTGCCCTCTTGCCCAGAGAGTGAGCTGTGTATGTCCAATGGTTTGGGCAGGTTGAAACCTCCCCGGTGCTGTGAGAAACAGGTCCTTGAATCTTGTATCACCTGCCACTGAGGAGAAAGCTTCATGGTCTCTTCTGCAACCTCCAAGCCAGCTGACCCCTGGGTGGGCCAGGATTCTGAAGTCTGAGATGTGCTATTTCCAAAGTCCAGCTCCAGGCGTCCAGAGCAGAAGAGAGCTCTTCAGCAAGTCCCCTTGCACCCCCATCTCGCCACATGCCTGACAGATCTGTGGTGCGGGCGTGCCAAGAGTAGATGAGTCTCTGGTAAGTCCCACCAGAGAATCACAGTGCAGACCCTTGGGGCTCCCCAGGAAAACTCTGCTCTCAGCAAAGAGTGTGTGTTTGGCTGTTAGGGGGAGCTCTGAGGGAGCACTGCTGGTTTTAGGATCGTGTGCTCAGTGGTTCCCAGGGTGGGGCACACGCCCCACAGGAGTGATTTTATTTTTAAGGTGGGCAATTTGAGAATGAGTTATTAACAGTAATTTTTTTGCATTTCTTATGGTTCTAGGGGCCTCATCTACAGTATATAAATATATAGTGATATATTCATTCAAGTTCTCTTATATGTTTTGAAACTTTATTTGCCATTTTTTGTATCACTTCATGTTATTATTATTTCTTAAACAATTTCTTAGTGGTTTCTTCCTTGTTACTTCAACTGTCCTTTCGTCCTTTTATTTTTCTCTTTCATGGATGCCATGTGAATGGCCTTTTACGCTTCCTCTGCATGAATAGGAGCTCACTTTTTGAATAATAAGAGTTACATGTCACAGCCCTGACCGGTTTTGCTCAGTGGATAGAGCACCAGCCTGCGGGACTGAAGGGCCCTGGGTTCAATTACAGTCAATGGCATGTACCTTAGTTGCAGGCACATCTCCAGTAGGAGGTGTACAGGAGGCAGCTGATCGATGTTTCTCTCTCATCAATGTTTCTAGCTCTCTATCCCTCTCCCTTCCTCTTTGTAAAAAATCAATAAAATCTATTTTTTTTTTAAAAAAGAATTACATGTCACAGGGGAGGCAGCAGTGTTTCACAGACGCTTAGATGGCAGAGTTACATTCACACACGGGTGCGAAAGGCACCGCGGTACCGCATTCCCACACTTTCAACACTTCTCTCTCACGCGAGGCTAAGCCTGTCCTCGTGCGGTCGGTCCACCCGCTCAGGCTGCAGGACTGTGGAGACAGCGGTGCAGGTGTCGCGTGGCACATGCGGAGGCCACCGTTCCCGTCCCGGTGCACTGTCTGCCGCCACAGGGGCTCAGCAGGCCCAGGCAAGGGTTGAAGTCGTGGTAGATGGCCAGGAGAAGGTCAGCACTGGGGACAGAAAGCATGGAACTTTCCAGAAGAGAAGTTCGCCCTTCCCCTGCTCCAGAAACTTCTGAAATGAAGATGGCAGCTGTGCTGGGCAGGTTCCATTGGCCCTGCAGGCCCACTCGTCCTCTGCTCTCCACAAGGCAGAGGGAGCATGACCACTTCCAGGCCATCCAGCGGCTCCCTCATCCTCCAGCCTCCAGCTGGGCTCAGCCAGAGGGGCCCAACCAGAGTCCAGAGGGGACGTGAGTGAGGACAGGCCGCTGGCTCCCTGGCCCCATCTCAGCAGGTGCTGTAATGCGACTGGGTCCTCCCACTGAAGGTCACCGATTTCCTGACAGCGCTCTGCCCTGAAGGACTGAGGGGCCCAGGTACCAGCCCCTTCCCTCACTGTCTCTCGGACCTAAAAGGGTAATTAATGGCCCTTTCGGCCCTACGCAGCCATTCTCAGTTACCTGGAGCAGGATTCCCTTTCTTGTTGGAACCTGCGGAAACAGCGCCCTCCCCTGGACCCCTGGAGCTTCCAGGACCTGGTGGAAGTGGTGCCCGCTCCAAGGCCTGCCTTTCGGTTCTGGGGAGCCTGCCCGCCTCCAGCTGCAGGACAGAAGTCCTTGGTGGTGGGATTGATTGGAAGCCATTAATCCGGTTCTATTTAGAGAATTCCAATTAACACACTATATGGCTTTACTTTTAATTAACAAAAGCAATTAGCACTCACTTAAAAGCTCTCCATTTGTCAAAGAGCCGTTTGGCCTCACTCACTCGGTGTGTTAAATAGGCAATTAACAGTGACTTACAGTGAAGGCCATGCAGCAGGGGGCCCCTCCCTTCCTGCCCCCCTCCCAGGGGTGGTGCCCCTGTCTCGGGGGTAAGACTCATCCTGGGGTGGGGTTAAGCATGCAGCAGGCAGCCCTGAGCGCTGGTGCAGAAAGACCAATCTTTCCTGCGCTCCTGTCTGGCGGCACTGGTGAGGACTGACCCAGGTGTCCTTGCCGAGTCCCCCTCCACTTAGAGCGATGCCCCTGCTAAGCCGCTGTGCCCCTGCTCGGTGGATGGCAAAGGCGTTCCCTGTGGGAGGCATGGCCAGTGAGCAGTCATTCAAGGGGTCACAGGCAGACAGGGCTAGTGGGAGAGGCAGGGCTCCCGTCAGCCCGGACAGGAGCGGGAAATACTGTGAAGGAGAAGAAAGAAGCGAGGGCGTTCTAGGCGTCAAGAATAGGGTCCGCAAAGCCTCAGAAAGTGGAACCCCTGGCCTCCCGCACACCTCCGGCCGTGGTGATGCTGTGATGGGCGATTTGAAATGTGCCCCCGCGGCCCCGCCCGCCAGCCTGATGGCCATGCGCAACCTTCTGGAAGGCACCTCAGCACAGAGCGATGTGCAGGGCGTGGGAGAGCGATGGCGCGCTGCCAGGCATGAAGGTGTGGACGGACCATGTCCTTCGCGTGCCTGCACGTGGTCCGCACTGCTGAGCAGCTGCAGCCTTGCCGACGAGGCAAACGGTGGTGGTTGCAGCGCAGTTTCAGGGAAAGCGATAACTTCCAGACTCTCCCAAGGGTCTTGAGTTGCTACTGCCGACCCAAATGCAAAATGTCTGCCCAAGGGACTTCTACCCTCTCAGGACCATTGCAATGAAAGCCTGATGTTCCGCTGGGGGCGCTCACCCATAAAAAGTAAAACGACAGCTCTTTTAAGATGTAAAGTCCAGAATTCAACAATTTCCTACTCTGAATGGCGGAACAAAGTCGACGCATTTCCATAGCACTTACAATCCAAGCAGATTCAATGACCCAGGAGCACTTCACAGATAAAAGGGTAGGGGAGGAGAGCGTCACCGCCACATCTCAACGGCCGCCCAGCTCTGATCCTGCAAAGATCTGACCTCACACCCCAGCTCCTGCTCGGTTTCCAGAGGCTGACCGCCGAGGAGGGCCACACCGAGGGCACATCAGGAGATATTCGGGAATGTTGGGAACAGAATTGGGGGGCACACTAGACATTAGTGCGAGGAAACCATGCATGTTAAACGTTTTGAAATATACAGGACACACCAGTCCTATGAGAGCTGCCCTCCCCAATGCCAACGGCATCCCATTGGGAAACCAGGGTAGCAAATCGGACTCAACTAGGCTGTCCTCTGGGGCCAGATCCTCTTCCTGCTTCCCCTTCGACCTCAATAACATCGGAAGCTTGATCCCAGAAGAAGGGGGAGGCCTGGGGGAAGCCGCCAGCACGGACGCCTGGCTCCCGGACTCACTGGGGATTCTTCCTTCACCCGGGCCCACGAATCACGGCGACTTCAGCGGCCCCTGCTACCCTCAGCCCCGTCCTCCAGTGGAACGCAGGTCAGAGTCAGGCCAAGTCAGCTCTTCCTACCCGTTCTAGATCGTCCAGGTCTGGGTGTGCAGGCTAAAGAACATGGAGCTCCTTTTCGAGGGGATGAAAACGATCTAAAATCAACTGTGGTGAGACGCACAGATTTGAGAATCTCCTGAAAACCACCCCGCTGGACAGCTGGATGGTGAATTGTGTGGTGTGTGAATCGCAGCTCAGTAACGCCGAGTTAAAATGCAGAAGTGACGGCATTCTCAGGAAAACCCAAACTAACAGAGGTGGTGGCTGTGACACCTGCTCCACAAGAAAGCGTACGAAGAGGCTCAGACTGAGACAAAAGAACACGCACATGCGGCCCACGGCTGCACACGGCCCTGCTGCTGACCAGGGGCCGTTCACAGGCGCCCGGAGCCCCCAGCACAGGCTCCAAGGCTGAGACTCTACTTAATGGAACACACATGAGGCGTGCAGACCAGCATGACTGCCCTGGATAGCACGTGCGGCTGACGACATTCCCACATGGAATCCTTGGCGATCCGGCGGGTGAGTGAGAAAGTGTTTATTAAAGGGACCTGGAATGTTTGGGGCCAAAGTTCCCATAAATCATAGGAACAGCCGCCAGCTCTGGTTACACCCATGGCCAGAGCCGGACGGCATTTGACCTCGGCAGCCCTATCCCATCACTTCGAAGTGCCAAAGGCATTTCCCGCCTAAAGTCACATACCAGGCCAGGCGTCCCCCTCACGGCCCGAGGAAGCTGGGGCTGCCTGGCGGTTGCAGTACAGGGTTCCACTCACTCTTGTCACACGGCATCGGGCTGTGATGTGTCCAGGTGTCCATCCTCCTGCATTCGCTTTGGTGGCTTTAGACGTCAGCACACACAGCTCCTCCGCTTCCCCCGCCTCCCTCGCCCCATCCAGCAGCTTCTCTGCCTCAGCTGTGGCCTCAGCCAGGGACCCAGAGGGCCTGGCACACCTAGGCCTGCCCCTTCCTACGCTCCTCAGAGGGGCCCAGGGGCTCCGGTCCTGACTCTCCCAGGCCCACGCCTGGCGAGCACACCAAAAGATTCCCCCTTCCCCATGGCAGCTGCGGGGCAGGTGGCAGCCTGGAGGCGAGGGCAGAAATCCCACAACAAGCTGGCCCTGGGCAGGAACCCTCCTCTCCCCATCCCTCAATCCTCCGACAGCCGTCCAAGGGCCTCTGGTGACCAGCAAGGACACAGCTTGTGACTAAGTGTCCCCTGAGCCCCGGGCACAGCAGGGCCGGTGTCATCCCCTGTGGCCTCCCTCTCTCCCTTCCCTTCCCCCCATTTCTGTCTGCCCGGCTAGCGCCTCCCTCAGCCACCGGAGCATCTTCCTTGCCTCGGGCACCTGGCTTACATTCTCCTGCACCCGCCCAGTAACCAGAGGAACAGACCTCAGCTCAGAGGCTGCCTGACGATGCCCGCTCCCTCCTGGGCTGCCTCCCGGAAGGGCCCAGGTGGGCAGAGTCACAGCAAGCGGGGGTGGGCCTTGGGAAAGCGGGGTCCCGCCAGCCAGCGGTGGAAAGAACTGAAAAGGAAAAGAGGGGTTTAGGTCTTGTGTTCCCCACCCTTCGTTTCACCCTATGCACATCCACTCGCAGGTCACAGGGGAAAGAGGGCGTCACACAGGTTGTTGAGTTTCCTCCATCCCGAGGATGCTTCCCACGGTACACTAAAAGCTACGCTGTGAATGAGTAACAGACGGGACCAAGGTTATAGACTGAGGGAGACAGGAATCACGTTCTTCAAGGCCTTTGAAATAACGCTCTGCCAGGCTCACGGGGTCCCAGCGTCCGTGCGTGACAAGTGCCAGGGCACCGTGATGGCCCAACACTGCGCTCTGGGCTCCAGTGTCCTGGGACAGCCAAACAGACGTGGTTCCTGTTCGTGTACCGCCAGCCCCTGTCCCAGGGGATCCTGTGCGCAGAGGCCAGAGCGCAGGTGGGAAAGAACAGACCTGGGTGCAGTGGGCGGGGTGATCTGGGCCCCCCTTCACTTGGAAGCAGAGATAGCGACATGAAGAGATGTCACCGCCTGGGGTGGCAGCCTGCCCTTCCCCTGGCTGACCTCCAGGGCAGGTCAATGCCCAGGTCCACTTGGCTGAGGCTAAAAGCAAACCTCACTGCACAACGGAATTCCTTTTGGGAAACCACCATCCTGTGTGTTGGGAGGCATCTGCCTCCCAGGCATCGCGCTTGCTGATCGCGGGTCACGATGGCAGGGTTCTAACACCTGGAAAAGGGAGACGGCACCGAGCAGCCCCGAGCCCCACTCCACCCTCCCACGCTGGCAGCTCCTCGGCATGCAGGCTCATGTAGGCTCAATAAATCAGGATCTATGTTGCATGAAAATGGAAATGAGAGGGGGAAAAAGCTGGGGTGACAACACTTACAGTGGATGAAATAGACTCTAAAACAAAGGCTATATCAAGAGACAGTGAAGACCTTCGCAATTCTTTTACCTAAAGAAACTCAAAATACTAATTCGAAAAAAGATATGCACCCTCTGTTCACTGCAGCGTTATTACAACAGCCCAGATATGGAGGCACCTCAGTGTCCAGAAGTGAATGGATAATGACGACATGGTACATCTATACGAGGGAACATGACTCAGCCATAGGAAAGAAGGAAGTCTTACATCTTCCGCAGCATCAATGAACCTAGAGGGTATTATCCCTAGTGAAATAAATCAGACAGAGAAAAACAAATACCATATGATGTCACTTATGTGGAATCTAAAAAGCACAATAAATGGGAAAAAAAAAACAACAACAACACAGAAACTAGATACAAAGAACATTTTGACAGTTGCCAGAGGGGAGGGGGAGTTTGGAAGACTGGGTGAAAAAGGTGAAAGAATTAAGAAGTACAGATTGGGTGAAAAAGGTGAAGGAATTAAGAAGTACAGATTGCCCTGGCTGGTGCTTCTCAGTGGTTAGAGCATTGACCTGCACACTGGAGGACCTCAGGTTTGAGCCCCAGTCAAGGGCATATACCTGAGTTGCCACTTTAATCTCTGCCCCTGGTCAGAGCAAGTGCAGGAGGCAATCAGTCGATGTGTCTCTCTTTCACATCAGCATCTCTCTCTCTCTTTCTCTCTTTCTCTCTCTCTCTCCCCCCCTCTCCTCCCTCTCCCTCCCTTCCTTCTACTCTCTCTGAAAAGCAATGGGAAAAAATACCCTCAGGTGAGGGTTAACAAAAAAAAGGAAGTACATATTGGTAATTACAGAAAAGTCCCAGAGACATAAAGCACATCATACTGAATATCCTATATAATAAAAGCCTAATATGCAAATTGTCCCCTAGACTGGGAATTCAATGGGGAATTCGACCAGGAGTTTGACCAGGGAGCAGGGCCAGTCAAGCAGGGCTGTGGCAGCAGGTGGCCAGGGAAAGGGAGGCGCCCCCAACCAGCAGCCACTAGGGACTCTGCCTGTGCATGAATTTTGTGCACTGAGCCTCTAAGTAGTCAGTAATACTGTAACAACTATGTTGTTGGCAGATGGGCATGAGGTTTATCGGGGAACCTCTGTGTAAGCTACATGATGTCTAATCACTGTGCTGCACCCCTAAAACTAATATGCTATTGCCTGCCAACTGTAATAAAAAGTAAACAATCATTTCTAAGCGCAGGCTCCCACCAAGCACTGGACACTGGGGCAGGCGCTTCCCACTCTCCTGGGGCCTCCATGTATCCCTGGGGGTCAGGACACCCACTTCACTAGTGAGGAGACGGAGATTCTGGGACTTTAAATCCCCTGAGAGCAAGCTTCTATGGTGCGCCCCAAGGTTCCAGCACCAGCAGCTCCCCCAAAGTGTCGCTGGGCAGCTTTGTGTTCACAGAGCGAAGTGATGGAGACAGAGCCAAACCACAAACGGGCGGGGCCTGCCCCTAACTGCTTCACATTATTGAATAAATACTCAGCAGGAAACACAACCTTAAAAGCTCCCAACCACAGCAATAACTCACACTGTGAACAGTGTTGCCAGTGCAAGGCTGGGGAGCTCCTGCTTTAATGAGAATGACTATAATTAGCAAATGGCCGGAGTCCAGAGCGGCTGCTTGAAAGCAGTTTTTCTCCTGCAAGACGAGCGGCCCCAGGCCTTGTGCCCGAGACCAATTCCTTGCCACTCGGGACGGCACCTTCCTGACCTGCAGCCCACGCGGGCGCACTGGGGACACTGGAGAGCACGTCTGCCGGGACCGTCCCCCCTTTCCTGGGAAGCATCCCGTGAACTTCCTCCCTTCGGCGCCATTTCTCCGCGGTCCGGTGGGCCATCTCCACTCGGCTGCAGGGTAGGCCGGTGACCCAGGCCTGGCCAAACCCAGCACCGAGGGCCTGCGCAGGACAGAGCGCTGGAGTCCTTTCTGTGGGAATTGTCAGCAAAGGGCCCCGCAATCAGCTGGGCCTGCCCCCTGCAGGCGGGACAGGGAAACCCAGCCAAGTCCAAAAACCACGTCTTCGAAGGAAGGGAGACACCTTGAGTGGATTTACTGTGCGTTCCTGGTCCAGCCTGAATCTCCCGGGAGCATTGGTGAAGCCGCCCAATGAACTGCCTCTTTAGTGAAGGGGATGGAAGTGGCGTCCCCCCATGCTACGCCTTGCTTCCGAGAGTCCCCATGAGCCGGGGTGCAAATGCAGCTCCCAGCCCGGCTCTCACAGACCGAACCCAAACGCACCCACAGGGCTGAACCGAACACCTGGTTACACTCCTTCCCAGAAGAGGAACAGTCCTCGTACTTTGCAGTGGGTGCAGCCAAGACCGCGATGCCCTCAGACTTCCTGCCCAGGGCCCTGTCGCCAATCTGTCTCCAGGTGAATAAGTGCAGGTGCCGGCCTTACCACCAGCAGTGCTTTCACGCAGAGCGAGGCGGAGTGTCTGCTCCGTGCCCGTGAAGCCGCTCAGAACCTTTGGACATACATCCTGCCCAAGGTCGCATAGTTGGTAGCTCCCAGGAAGGGTGGCTGCTGGCTGGGTCCGCCTGTGCTGACCTCCAGTCCACTCTTCAGTCCATCCCCACGGGGTCCTGGGTCTTTCACACTAAAGTAGCAGCCAGATGATGAAAAAAGTGCTGAGTGAACGTGATTTAAACGTGAGGAGGAGGATGCGATGACCACCTGGTTGCCCTCATTTCTGGTGATAGGACATCACAGCGACAGGATCTCATTGATGCCTGGACAGAAGAAACAGCAGTTACTGGGCACTTACCTGGTGTCCTGTTCCTTTGCCTCTAGTCTGACAGCGCCAGACAGATGCTGACTTGGCCAGGCCCATGAGCTATGGTGGCCGGGTCCTCTGGGGAGCACAAGTGGGCATCTGAGTTACTCTCCCTGCCCGAGAGCCTGTGTGGCAATGAGAATTCTGTCACACCATCGTTTTCACATTATTTAACCCTTTTCCTCAGCACTGGCCCCAGGGATTCCCAAGACAAGTGCACAGGTGTTGATGCCGCCGTCAGAAATAAGGTGGCAGCTGCCCTGTGGGTCCCCGTGGCTGTGGAATGCGATTTCTTGCTCTTGCTTCAAGGGACAACAAGGGATTCAGCAAATACCTGAGATTGGCAGTTTTCTGATCTCCATGCATAGATTTGCATAAATATCGGCAAGATAATTATTCAAAGTGGACAATGTCGGGACCCCAGGCAGTCACTCCACAGCCTGCAGTTGGGTGCTATTTGGGGACAGCCTGTAACTTACTTGAGGTTCCGGTCACCCTGCCAGCCCGTCGGAGGAGCTGGCCAGCTGGTCAGCGGCTGGTATCCCTGGCAGCCACACCGAGCAGTGCTGCCCCGGAAGGCTTTCTTTATTCACAGCGTTCAGCGAGTCCGGTCACAGCCCCACCTCTCCCCTCCCGGTCTGGGGAGGGACCAGAAAAATAAAAGAAAGAGGGTGAGGCATGAGATGTACAACCAGGGACAAGGCAGGCCCAGGCCTCATGAGGGACATCCACCCCGGCCTGCTGTTGGGATCACAGTGCCCCTCATTTACTCCTTGACACACTACCTGATGACCTTTTCCCATCGTCTCTGCTCCTGTCCACACACATGCATACACACACGCGCACACATGCACGTGCACAGGCAAGTGTCACTCCAGAAACACTTGGGTGGTCCCCATCATAATGAAACTCATTATAGTCCCTTATGAGCTGCTTATCATTCATGCCTAATTACCAAGTGGCATAATAAGCGAGGTGCATGTCGCGAATTTCATGTTTGATTAGCTTTGTTGTAAGTTTCACTTGAACTTTGTGCTGTGAGCTCAGCCGGCGGTGCCTGGAGGGCTGCGGAGAAGAAAGGGCTGAACTCGGGCTGAGTCACGGCCTCGGGGACACCCACCCGCTGCACACAGAGCCGCCAGAGGCCGTTCCTTGATAGAAGCAAAGGGGTAAGTGCAGATCTGGAGACGGGAACCGAGCCAGGGTTCCAGGAAGCAGGTGGCACCGGAGCAGAGAGGGGGACAGGCAAGGGCACAGATGGAGGTCAGGCCACACCTGGGGCAGCGGCAGGTGAAGGGGAGGCCTGCGGGGGCTGGGGCGCCAGGGCACCTGGTCAGCAGGTGTGTGTTTGAGGAGCTGAAGGCAACACTGGACTCATGGGGCGAGCAGTGCATTAGGAAAGGCCATGGCCAGCACGAGAGGAACACACCTGTGTTCACAGCAGCATCACTCACTATGGACAAAAGGCAGAAACAACCCGAGCGCCCTCCGATGAATGAACGGAGGAACACAGTGAAATGATCCTCAGCCTTAAGAAGAAATGGACCCATGGCCCGTGTGGCTCAGGGG